>PVJD01005322.1:0-10852 GCA_004026545.1 Mormoops blainvillei | reverse complement strand
TCAACTACTACAGGAACCCATCTATTCCCATTAAATTATGGGCAAATATCTGATATATCAAGATCCCATATGTACATGGGTTGCTTTCAAAGCTCTCTGTTAGCTCTTTGTTTTGACAGTGTTTTGTAGTTGTCATACCAGATGGTACATGAACTCCCATCCCATTATGTTCTCTTAAAAAAGATAACTTAGCTATTTATAAAATATAATCTTTTTGTAGTTTTTAGAACATGTTGATTAGTTTCCAAAATAAAATGAATATTTTTGGTATAGTGTTCAATGTATGAATTAATGAGAAAAATTGGTATATTAGTCAGATTAAGGCATAATATCTAAACCTATGGATTATATTTTAATGTAGTCAGAGCACCTATTATTTTTCTATTTTTAAATTGATGTTAATAGGGTAATAAAGTTTTTTTATAGAGAACCTGAGCATTTTTTGCAACTTAATTCTAAGATTTTGCATTTCTTTTACTAAAATAGTAGACAATATATAATAATTTCCAGGTATTGTGACTGATATAGAGAAACAACTTTTTATGAGCTACTTGTACTGACAAACTTTACTAGGCTCTAAATTAAATATAAATTATGAGATAATGTCAGGAAGCCATGATGAATTGTTAATTTTAACCACAAAAATTCCAAGAATTTCTGAAAATCAAAGAAAAAATTACCATAAAGAAATAAACACAAAGTCAGGTATAACATAGTTATATCACAGAATAAAGGAATATTATTTTAGTAAGCCAAAATAATCTAAAAATAATTGTGCATTAAACAAATATTTATTGACTTCTACTACATGCATCATTTGCAACTGCCATCTTTCCCATAACAGAATGTTTCCAAGTTTCTTTCGCATTGTGCCATATATTAGTAATTCATTTCTTGTTATTGATGAGTTATAATCCACAGTGTGAAAATAATGAATTTTATTTACCTAATCATCACCAGCTGATAAACATTTGGGTTGTTTTAATTTTTTGACTACTATAAGTAAAACTATAAACAATGTTTTTGTCCAAACATATATTTGCATTTTTCTTGAGTATATACTAGAAATAGAATTGATGGGTTATATGAAAAGTCTGTAATTAATTTTCTGAGTAACAGATACTCTTTTTTTAAAAAACACCTGTATGCACCATCATATATTCCACCAGTAGTCTATGAGGGTACCAATTTCTACAAATTCTCACCAATACCAATATATATTAATCTTTTTTTAATCATATTATTGATAATAGTGGATATAAAGTTTTATCTAATTGTTTTCATATGTATTATTGTTTTTTATTATTAAATGTGATGTTAATTTTTCTCTCTTTTAATTTAAATATTCTTTATCAGGTTGAGGATGGTCCATTGTATTCTTCATTTGCTGACTATTTTTATCATGAAAGAGTTGCATTTTTGCCAAGTGATTTTTTTCCATGCATCTATTGAAATTATCATGCATTTTCTTTTTATTTTCTCTTTTATTCCATTGATAGAGTATATTATGTATACTGATTTTAGGATGTTAAACCTATCTTACATTCCTGTGATATATCCCACATGGTTATGGAATATAATCCTTTTTATGTGCTGGGTTTGTTATGCTATAATTGTGTTGAGGGTTTTTGTGTTCAGACTAATAAGCTATATGGTTCTGCAGTTTTCTTGTAATGTCTTTGGTTTCATTATTATCATAATACTGGCCTCATAGAATGAGTTGAGAATTGTCCCCTCTTCATTTATTTTTGGAAGAGTTTGCAATAATTTATATTAATTCTGTTTTAAATGTTTGCTAGTATTTGCCAATGATGCCATTTAGGTGCCATTTTTTGGTGTGACTATTTATTTGTTTGTTAAATACTAATTTAATATATTTAGTCATAATAGATCTACACAGATTTTCTATTTTTTTCTTCAGTCCGTTTAAGTCATTTGTATTTTTCCATGAATGCACCCATTTCATCATAGATATTTGGAAACATAGTTGCCTTTGGTGTTTCCTAATAATCCTTTTTCTTTCTCTAATTTCAGTAGTAATGTCCTCTCTCATTTCTGATTTTAGAAATTTGATTCTTCTGTTTTTCATAGTATAGATAAGTTCTATTCATTTTGTTAATTTTTTAATGATAGACTTTTTGTTCTGTCAACATTATTGTTTATACTCTAATTTCACACTATAGTTTATGATTTCCTTCCCTTGGCTGGCTTTAAGTGAAATCTCCAACCTGTTCCATGGGTTAAGGTGAAAGTTTAGGATATTGAGTGAGATTTTCCTTGTTTTAAACATAGTCATTTATAGTTATAATTTTTATTCTAAGCACTGTTATAACCTACATCCCATAAATTTTGGCATGTTGTATCTTCATCTTAATTAACTTCAAATGATTTTCTAATTGTCTCTGTTATTTCTTTTTGATTCATTGATTTATGTGAATTATGTTAATTTTCACATGTTTGTGAATATACTAAATTGCTTTATTGTTTTGACTTTTAATCAAATTCCTTGTAGTCAGGAAATATACTTTTTTATTATATTGCAGCTTTTTAATCATATGGACTACATTGGAAAATGTTGATGTGCATTTGAGAAAAATGTTAGTCTGATGATGAATGAAGTGTTCTATGACTGTCTGCTAGTTCTAGTTAATATATAGCATTGTTCAAATCTTCTACATAGTTGCTAATCTTCTGTAAGTGTTACACCCACTACTGGACATGGAGTATTGGGGTCTCCAAGGATCATTATTCAATTGGTTATTTTCCCCTTCAAATCTAACAGCGTTTGTTTCATGTATTTTGGGTCTCTGTTGTTTGGCACATATGTTTATAATTGCCAAACCTTCTAATGGATTGGCTCTTTGCTCATTATAAAATGAAGTCTGTTTTCTCTAGTAACCATGTTTTTCTTTTAAAGTCTATTTTGTTTGATATTAATACAGATGGTCCAGCTTTCTTCTATGGTTACTATTTGAACGATATTTATATCTTTTCTCAATCTTTTACTTTTAACCTAATTGTACATTTAAATGTAGAATGTGTCTCCTGTAGGTGGTTTATACTTGTCTATATCCAGAAATTATGTGGGCTGAAAAATCCCTGTTTTCTGACTGAATTTTTAATCTATTTGATTTTAATGTTATTGTTAGTATAGTTGAGTTTATGTCTATTTTCTTTTTTGTTTTCCTTATGGCTCATGTCTTTTTCATACCTATAGTCCTCTGATAATGCATTCTTTTGTATTAATTAAATATTTTGAGGCCAAAATTTTAATACCTGTAATGTTATTTTCACTGTATTATATAAATTATCATCTTAATAGTTGCCCTGGAGCTTAATATAAACATTTTAATATATGAGAATCTACCACAGATTTAATTTACTACAAATACTAACTTAAATTCTAGGATGATATAGAAAAATTATTTCCTGATAAGTCTATGTTTTTTGTACTATTTTTATGCTCATATTATTATATATAATACACTTTATAACTATATGTGTATATGTTTCATATAAAAATCCCAATATATTGAACAAAATGATTATTATTAAATATAAAATAATTAAGTTATGGCTTCTCAGTACAATTAACTTTTTCATAAATAAGAGATATCATTTGCTGAAATAATGCATAAATACCTGGATATACTGAATTCATCATCATAAATAGCTTCAAGTTGACATCTGCATTCTTGATAGTCAGTTGAGTTTTCCTGGTACACTTTTCTAAGCCTTCTGTAACACACAGACAAGAATATCCCTTACTCTCCTCTTCAATCAAACAACTGCACCCATTTGCACATATCTATACAAGAAATAAGAATATTTTATATCTCTATCATACACTACAATATTACAATCATCTCAAATTTTGAATTTCATGCTTTCCATTATCTGTTAAATTCTTGTGTTCCTTTAGCAAAGGTGAAATAAGTTGAGTTTTGATTTATGTCAAAGTCATAAATCAAATAAAAATAGAGTCATATGCCATCTATGACATTCAAATTATGAAATATATATGTAAATTGTACAAGGCTAAATAAATATCCATTATACAATCATTTAAAATATTTTTAAAGTTTATATTAATCATATTTTTACAGGTATGGCTTATACGTTAAATTATATGGTAGAAATAACATTATATTCAGGCCCAGATCCATGAAAAGCCTATATCCTGTATCACTAAAAAGTTTTTACTTCTTGAGTGAATTATTTGGATTCACCTTGAACTGAGTATAACATTTTACTTCATCCCATATTAAAAAGTAATTAAAGATTTTTAAAACATTTATATTTGCATGAAAGTCATAATTTTATCTTTTTAAAAATAAAAAAAATAATTTAACTCGTTTTAAAAAATATTATTTTTACTCATGCCAGTCTTCCACAGTTATGCCCAATGGATTTACCCACAGAATTAATTCATTGTGCCTCCCTCTAGCTGCCATTTTATGTCCCGGCATGTGTGCGTTCATTCTCAACTGGTCTGCGAAAGACCCCCTGAGCACCAACCCTAGTTCCCTGCAAGGCCCCGTTTTTTCTCCAAGATGAAAGAAACTGTCATGAACCGAGAGAAACTCACCAAATTGCAGGTACATGTGCGCATCGGTGGGAAAGGCACTGCTTGCAGAAAGAAGGTGGGTTACAGAACAGCTACAGCAGATGATAAAAAAACACTTTTCCTTAAAGAAGTTACAGGTGAACAATATTTCTGGTATTCTAGAGGTAAATATGTTCACAAACCAAGGACCAGTGATCCACTTTAACAACCCTGAAGTCCAGGCATCTCTGGCAACAAATACTTTCACCATTACAGGCCTTGCTGAGGCAAAGCAGCTGACTGAAATGCTACAGAGCATCTTAAAGCAACGTGGTGTAGACAGACTGACTAGCTTACGGAGACTGGCTGAAGCTCAGCCCAATCTATGGATGGAAAAGCACCACTTGCTACAGGAGAGGATGATGATGATGAAGTTCCAGATCTTGTGGAGAATTTTGATGAAGCTTCCAAGAATGAAGCAAACTGAATTAAGTCAACTTCTGAAGAAGAGAAACTTGAAGAAGTTACTGGGAGCTGCTCTTTTATATTATGACTGCTTTTTCAAATTTTGTTTATGGATCTAATAACATCTAGATCTCTAATATTTTTAAGCCCTAGTTCCTTGAACACTGCAGCTCATTTCAGTTTTTGCTTATACACAAATCATTCTTTGCAGCTAATTAAGCTGAAGAAGACTGGGAATAAAGTTTGAAACCAAGGTTAATAAAGTTCTTTGCCTACTATAGTTGTTTTGTTTTATGGTTTTTTAAAAAATTTCATTGACACTGATTTGTATAGAGAAAGCAAAGTTGTTTGCAGAAAGATAATAATGGCATGTAATATGACAGATAATCTTTGATGGAATTTTATTATTAAAGATTTAACATTATAGTATAACATTAAAAAAAAAAGAAAAAATAATTAATTCATTGTCACCAGGGAAGTACACCTCTTGTGGAAAGCTTAAACCCAAGCATATCTTTTCCTAGCTCTCAGAAATGAATTCAAAACATCTGTAAAACTTTGATAACTCCTTTGTTTTTGTTTTCTTTATGATACATTCACATTTCCTTTTGGGTTTTGGTTTATTTATATCCAAAAGTTTGCAATCAGTGGCAACAGTGTTTAGAAATTTGGTTTTGTGATCTGATCCTTTGATGATGTATTAATGATTTATAGAGATCTAGTTAGAATCTGTTGGGTAAAAGTTAACTGAGATTTTGTTTTTTGATTTTTCTCTTTGGTGCTCAGGTCAATTAAAAATTTGAAATCCATTAGGAAATAGAGCCGTTCTTTGACATGGGCAGATGAATTCTTTTTTCAAATGTTATTTACTCTTAACCTATGGCTAAAATATTATAATTGAATCTATAAGCTTTCTATGTTTTTTGTCTGTATATCTATGTGTTTATAGTTTGGAAAATTCTTTATCCTTCAATTTTAAGCATGTAATCATTTCTTACATGCAAGAGGTATTTGTCATAGTTTCTTAAGTTAAAAGAGCAATGCTATAATTTGCTTACTAATTTAGTGAGCACTTTCATAGGAAGCAACAAAATCTACATTTTATGACACTTTTTTATTATTCTGTCTCCTCATATACATATAAATACATATAAATATGTATTGTTATATTTGTTTTATGAAATTTGTGATTGTATCACACTTTATCCCCAATTATTTTAGTGTGTGTTTTTTTTTGGAAAAATAAGAATATTCTTTTATACTACTTCAGTAAAGTTATCAAATTTAGGAAATTAACTTTTATATAATAGTATATTTCATAACCTATAAACATTATCAAAATTTTCCAATTATTCAAAAACACCGTATTTAAAAATCCAATATATACATTCTCCACCTTCGACATAACTAAGAAATACCAAACACCAAAACTTCAAATTAATTATGATATGATATGTAGAAACGTGGATTCTTCACAAAGTATTAGGATAAATTGTATCAGACGAAGCTAAGAAATCAGGAAAGACTATTCAAGGTTATTGCAATAGAGATGAAATTCAGTGCTGCTGAAACAAAATACAGGAGGGTTTTTAAGTGCTGTCATGAGCTAGCAAAAAAGCACTGTACAAAATTATGGGAGAGATTGATCAATAAAATGTGTAAGGTGCACTGAATTATTCCTGAGTTTGCAAAGATTGTGCTCTGAGAACAGGCCTTCTCTGCCTGCTAATTGGCACCCTTGTCATGGGGGTGGGACTAAAAAGCCAGGGTTCTATCTCCTTCAGTATTTACATTTCAAAGAGACGGTTCACAGGTCCCAGAGTTTAAACCTGGCAAGAATGTGAGAGAAGCGTTCCATACATTTCAAAAAGTCAGAGAGGGAATCTACAATAGAATGTTTTCTAAAATAAATTCTCTAAGAAAAAGGTTAGGGGTTTACAGTCAGACAGAAATTTATCTAAAGTTTAGTCATGGCAAAGGAAACATTAAGAATGTCTTCCTCATATTCTTAGCTAAATAAAAATACAGTTATGTGCCACTCAATGGCAGAAATGCAGTCTGAGAAGTGCATCATTTGGTGATTCCTAGCTGTGAAAACATCATAGAGTGCCATTACACAAACCTAGATGGTACAGCCTACTACTAACGTGGGCCACAGGTGAGGAAAATTAATTTTCCCTGTACCATTTTGGGTTCTTGACTGAGACATCCCTGGCATTTAACAGGACAAATTAACAGGGGGAAATCAAACAGAAGTTTAATAACATATACACATTCTACATATATGGGAGAAACCCAGGAAAACTGTATAACTCACCAAAATGGCTTAAGCCACCACCTTAAATGTCATCTTTCGCTTGAAGACAAAAGATGTTGGGATGGACGCAATTAGAAGGGTACCAGAAAAAGTATAATAAGCAAGGGAAGGTTGTTTTGTAGATTTATATCTTTGTCCTCTGCATTGATAAGAGTTTCTAGGGATAGGTCATCCCCCTATTCTTCACATAGCCAGGGGGACACAAATGGCTATTTCTCTTACAAATGTAAATGTCTTTTACAAAAGGTAACTTCTATTTGATTTTCAGAGCTTCTCCCATGTCTGCTGTTTCCTTCAATTAATGAGTCTAAAATAATCCTTATGACAAAGAGAAACATTTGGGGATGACAAATTCTGTCTTTCTACAGCTCCTAAGCTACAAATATGTACCGCATATTACTGTACTAAATACTTTAGGTAATTGTAACACAAGAGTAAGTGTGCGTCTGTGTTTCTCTAAGACTTTACAATGGCTACAAGGTAATTATGTGATAGAAATTTTTCAGCTCTATTAGAATTTTATGGGGCCACCATCCATCATTAAGGGGGACATGACTGACTGTACTGAGATGAACTGAAGTTCCAATTTATACTGGCTTGGAACTAGCCAAAAGTGCTGAAACAGGTTAAATTCCAACTTTTAGTGTCCCTTTTTCTCTTCCATGCTGTTTTAAAAACATCCTCCATTCCTAGTAACTGAAGACAGGGGACTTTTAACACAAAGTGACAAGAGAAAAATTCTGAGTTATACTAAACTAAATTACAGTAGTCCAGAGAATAAGAGAAAGAGATAAAAGTAATTAACCAGTTAATAGCTGTGGACAGCTGTGAAGAATAGCCCACATTCCTGAAAGTACGTTGGAGTTCAATCAACTCCCAAGTGGCTGCCCAACAAGAAGTAGCCTACTACCAGACACCAATGTGTCCTGATTATGCATAAACTTTCCAAGCCATTCCCCACAACCAATCAAAAGTAGAAAATATTTCTTCTGTGCACTTCCTAGGACCGTGCACCTAGAACTGCTTGCACTTTTACCTTTTCCTACCCCTTTATCTATAGCCAATGTAAATTCTTTCAAAACAACTTAAATCTTCCTTCCCCAAAACATAACATATACGAGAGCTGTCAAGTCCAGGTCAGTGGATTTATTGTCTTCACCATTAGCTCTGCTTCTGGTGGTTCAGACTGCAAGCCCCAGCATCTGGTCCTTTCACTTGCTGCCACATGGCTCAATAAACCCGTTCTTTTAGAAAAGCTTTCGAGAGTGAATTTTTGTCTAGTTTTGTTTAACAAAAGAAATGGAAGAATACTTTTGGATTTTCAGTCTTTGATGATGAAGACTGAAGCCTAACTTTATATCATATTAAAAAACAAAACTAAGAAATGGCAAAAAATAACTTATTCTTTGCTGCATGAAATACTTGCTCTAAAGGTAAAACTGAGAACTAAGTAAAATAAGTTATTTACCAGGACTAGCAACTTACTTACTCATCAAACTCACATTAAGATTATCATCACACTGTGTCTACTAGTACAAAGCTTTATTTATAAATTCTTACAAGTCCTTAGCAGTAATCCTCATGCCCTGCCCACCAAGGCTCTGATTATCTTCCCATAACTTCTCCCTTCTGAGACACTAGTAAGATTCTGTTAAGGTATTGTTTTCCCATATTGCGTAAATCTAAGAGAATTACTTTTCTTGATCAATGGAATTGTCTGGTAGTCTTTTGGAGGGTCAACCATGAATCAACATACAATTTTGTAAAGGTCCAATTAAGATGTACTTACTACCAAACCTGAGGACCTTATACTGCAAACAGTGCCCTACTCTGAGATCACTAGATATTCCTCTTTCCATCTGTGACGGAGAAATAGGTACAGTATCAGGTCTGAACTCCAATTTATTTTCATCAAATTCCCAAATGCTAAATTAAGTTAGTTTTCTTAAGAATAAGGAATATATTTTAGGAATTGTTTATGTGATCTAGTTTAATCTAGAGAGACAAAAAATCTCTGTGAACTTCACTCTGTCTGGTGATCCCATAAGAGGATGTCTACTATGATAGGGCAAGCACAGGTCTGAAAGCTTTATCATCCAGACCTAAATAAACAGTGAGTCCAGACAGTCACAAAATTTTTCTTGGACAAAATTTTTCTTGAGTCATCTTTTCAAAACCTTGTACACACTTTTGTAAGGCTCCCAGTTGATACTGACTGATTTTTGACATTACACAAGATGTGGCATTACACAAGCACCTGAAGAAATTTTCATGCAGTCCTCTCAATGTCATAGGCTTCGACATCATGCATTCCTTCCTTCATGTAGTTAAGTCATGTACATATTTCTGTAATTGCTATACTTTCTCAAAGGACAATATGAAATTGCAGTGGCTACTCTGGGGAAGTTTTAACACAAACAAGGTTGTTCATTTGATGAATGTATTAAAACAGAAAGAGAAAAACTCTCACGAGGACAGTCTCTGTTTGTGTGTCTAATAGTGTTTAATGTACAAGAACCCCTTTTTCATTTTCATACTTCTGGGATTAATAAACACTAGATTTTTAATTATGTGGGTCTACTTAATTGTCAATTTGTGAGTTATTGTTTAGACTGTTCATGTTATTAACTTGTTTTTCTGGGTAGATGTGTTTGTAAAAGAAATATTTTCTGCAGTTAAACTTTTATTACACTTGTCAGTGAGAAGATAATTAACTTTCAACTTTCATGATTTTACAACTGTTTGGAACATGGTCCCTTTCACTTCTTCATTGTTTTTCTATATTTTTCTTTATTTTTTGGCTTAAGAAAGTATAAAAACTGTTGATCATATTTTTCACATCATTATATGTATATTGTAGGACTATCGTTCAGTTAGTCAAAATATAAGGAAAAGGAAAATAATTAGGCTTTATTTATGTTTTTAGTTTTTTTCCCCAAAATTTAGCAAAGCAGGAATGTAAATTGTTAATGCAATTAGTCTTCTAGATAAACAGAAAATTGGGACTTTAGAGTTTTGGCATACAGTTAAAAGTCTTGATTTTTTAAATATATGAACATAGGCATTTGCTTAAATTAAAAAGAGCTTATGTAATTCCCCAATTTAAAAAAATTACTCTTTAGGCAAATAAGAATGATTAATTTAACATTGAAAGAACTATTCTATCATAGTTTTTTCAGATGGTTAATTATTTTAAAAATATGAAGTAAAATAATTGACATTTTAATAATTGATAAAATTTAAAAGATTTTAATCTTGTGAGTATTTTTTCTAGACTCAAGAGAAAACACAAAGGCAGAAATCCAATGGTGTTGTAGCTATTTTATTTTTTCATGATCTCACATTTTATATAACTTTTACATCTTTTATGTTAAGCAAAATGATCATAATATGCATATATCAATATAAGCATAAATATACAGGTGTGGGCCACAGTAGGTTTATGTTGTTTGTATGGAAAATAACACAATAATTATTAAATAAAAATACAAGCATAAACTCTGGCCCTGGCTAGTGTGACTCAG
>PVJD01005321.1:0-117397 GCA_004026545.1 Mormoops blainvillei | reverse complement strand
CTGCCCTAGCTCCTGGCATGAAGCCGTTCAAGGCAGGAAGAGGAGGGAAAGAGGGAAAAGGGGCAGTGTCCAGGAGGCCTGTGTCTTTTTTTATCAGGAAAGCAAAAACTTTCTCAGAACGCCATCCTCATCCCCACCCCAGCAGCCTTCCACTCGACCGGAACTGTGTCACACGACCACCCCCAGCTGAAAGAGAGGCTGGAAAGTGCGTGCTCAGCTTTGCGACCTGCCCTGTAAAGGTGGACAAGGGGGAGCGGCGTAGGGCAGAGCTGTCTGATGGAACTATCGTGCGAGCCATACGTGTAATTTTAAGTGTTCTAGTAGCCACATTTAAAAAGAGGTGCAAAGCCCTGGCTGGCGTGGCTCAGTTGGCTGGGTGTCATTCTGCAAAGCAGAAGGTCACCTATTCCATTCCTGGTCAGGGCGCATGCCTGGGTTGTGGGCCTGGTCCCCTGGTTGGGGGCGTGCGAGAGAAAATCCACTGATGTTTCTCTCTCACATTGATGTTTCTCTCCCTGCCTTTCTCCTCACCCTCCCCTCTCTCTAAAAAAATAAGTTAAACCTTTTTAAAAAAGGTGTAAAGACTTTTGGCTCAGTTGGTTGGGTGTCATTCTGCAAAGCAAAGGGTCACCAGTTCAAGGTCATATGGCCTGGGCTGAGGTTCAGTCCCCCGCTGTCTCAGCCTGCTGGCGAGAATGAAGAAGGGGGTGTTTGGAGTTGTGTTAGGACTAAAATAATACAGAGGAAGAGGTGGAATTTAAACTCTGAGAGCCGCAGGGAATAGCATCGTGGGCGGATGGGGAGAAAGGAACAGCAAAAGGTAGACTGATTGCTGTAGTGATAAAGAGTAAAATTCTTGTCAAAATCGAAATATAACTCTATTTTTCCCTAATTACAGAAGTAAAAGTTTTGTAGACAGTGAGGAAAACAAATGTGCCAAAAAAAAAAGGTACTACAACTCTAGAGGTAGTCCCTGTTGATGGTATATTTTATCTTATTAATGTTTATATTCATTCACAGATATATGGATTTTGAAAAAAATTGAAATAAAGATTTGTGTAACATGTTTCTTTTTTTTATTGACTTAAAATACATATCACATAACATTTACCATCTTATTTAAGTGTATAGTTCAATAGCATCGTGTAAACTTTTTTTCATTTTAAAATATATTGTGAACCTTTTTCTAAGTCATTCACTATTCTTCGGAATAGGATTTTTAATAACTGTGATTGTATAGTATTCCATCATTTAATCAGTCCTCCTTTGTTAGATGCTTAGGTTGAAATCAGTTTGCCTGTTATAGACAATGTTGCTATAATCATATGTACATAACTTTCAGTGCCCATTTCTGATGTGCGGGCCAAGGGTCTTTGAATATTGTAAGGCAAAGAGTGCGTGTTGTTATCTTCTCAAGACTTCGTGCCAATCGGGACTACTTACAACATTGAAGGAGAGCGCCCGTTTCATGCTCCGTAACAGCAGAGTTGACGTCTTTGTAACCTTGTTACAGTTTCCGCTGTAAAGAAACAGCAGGAGGCAACGAACCCTCCAGCCCGAGGGCCGCTGGCGCTCGGGCAGAGTCATAGCGTCAGCACTTTTTGCTTCATACTGAGCATCTGCGTTTGACGGTTTCTAAGAGGAGTCAGCCCCTTTCTCTCGTCATCTTGTTGGACATCACAGCGCTCGAGTTTTTGGTAGAAGCAATATTCTAGAAAGAAATACTCTATTGAGGCCGGGGCTGGGGTAAATGACCTTTTAAAGTTTCTGCCAACCTTAATGATCTATGTATGGTGCGTGTATTTTTCTGGTGCTTATATTTTCCCCATTATCCCTTCTTTCTTCCTGGTACTCCAAGATGTCCTCTTTTACCATTTCCTCCCTACGTGAAGAACTTCCTTTAGCCAGTAGGTGTGCCCACGTCAAATTCTTTGGGCTTTCCTTTATCTGAGAATAGCTTTATTTCCCCTTTATTCACAAAGGATAGGTTTGCCAAACGCAGAATTCACAGTTAACAGTTCTTTTAGCACTTGAAACATGCGGTGCCACTTCCCACAGGCCTCCATGGATTTCGATGAGAAGCCCGTCATTCATTTGCTGTTCCCCTATAGATAACACATCATTCCTCCCTGGACACTTTCAATTTTTTTTGTCTATCTTTCGGTTTTAGAAGTCTAATTATCCTGTGTCTTAGCATGGATTTCTTCACATGTACTCTCTTTGGGGTTTGCTCAGCCTCTTGAGCCTGGAGGTGTGTGTTTGTCAATTTTGGAAAGTTTCCCGTAATTATTTTTCTCAATACTCTTTCAGCCCTTCTCCCTGGTTTCTCCTCCTGGGTCTCCAATAATGAGTGTTGACTTTTTATTATTGTTCCACCAACCCCGGAGGGGCTGTTAGTCTATCTTCTCTCTGTCTCTCAACTTTATTAAATTCTATTGGCCTGTCCTCAAGTTCACCGATTCTATCCTGTCTCTTCCTTCCTAATATTGAGACCAACCAGTGAGATTTTTATTTTTGTTATTGCATGTTCAGTTCTACCATTCTCTCTGGTTCTTTTTTTAGAATGTCAATTTCTGGCTGAGATTTTTATTTCTTCATTGTTTTAAGAGAGTTTTGTAATTAGTTGTTGAAGCATTTTTATGAAAATTCCTTTAAAATCTGTGTCAGATAATTCCGACATCAAATTCATCTTGATTGGCATCAGTAGATTGACTGTCCTTTTTCATTCCAGCTGCGATTTTCTTGGTCTTTGGTGTAATGGATAGTCTTTCTTTATTGCTTCCTGGACTTGTTGTCTATTATGTCGGGACACCTGGGGGTCTGATTTAAAGTTTCTGTTTTGGCAGGCAGTCGCTGTGCTTGGATTTGCGCACAGGTCCTGTCTGCTTTGCTGGGCTGTGGTTTCAATGACACTTGAGTGTTCAGGGCCTTTGCAATGTTACTTGGGTCTGTGTGGTTTATCTGGTAGTGCTGGGGCTCCTATAGGCCCCTGCTGGTTAGGGGGAGAGGGTTTTTCTCAAACTGGGGCCACTGCGTGTCTCTTAGGGAGGGAATTCTCAGGCTCATGGAGACGAAAGAGGCTTCTTAGGCCAAGCACTTGCTGTGGCGTAGCACCTCTTATAGATGTCACCTGGTTACCCCCTTCTGGGGGCGGGCAGGGACAGAGTTATAGGTGCATGGGGAACAAAGGGGCTTCCAGGCCCAGGCTGCTTGTGGCGCCAGGGTCCTTCCTGCCAGCACCACGCCCTCCCCAGTATCTCTGGGTAGTGGATGGAAGCCTCAGGCCCAGTGGGGAAGCAGAGCACTTTCCCAGCTGCCCTTGTTTCTCCAGAGTGGCTTCCGATCGGTCCCCTCATCAGCACTGCCCGGCTCACCTGGTGGTGCTGGAGGTATTCTTGTTAGATCCAGGGGAAGAAGGAGCCTACCTGGGCTGTCTTCTATTGCTAGGTTGGGGGGTCAAAAATGCTGAGCCCGGGTTTCCTTCCATTTGGTGGGGGGATGTCAAACAAGAGCTCTTCAGTTACTCTTTGTGAGAGCACCCAGATCCCCTCCCCTCTCCCTGCTTCCCACGCCCCTTTGGCAGTAATTACTTGTTGAATGGTCCTCACAGGTGACTCGATATTGTGCATGGCACTTTACCTGTCTCTGCAGTACCCTGAAATCATACCTTTGGATAATGACTTGGGGAGCCAAGCCCCACTAGCCTTTTCAGAACACGTGGTGGATGGTTGTGTTGTGTTTAATCCAAAGCCTGTATCTGATGGCTCAGCAGGTCCCACTTAGCAGGTAACAAGAAAGCAGAGAGGAAAAAGGGGAATCGAAAGCTCTCCCTCGTCGTGCCATCGGTTCACGAAAGTCCTGGGCTGCTCTGTGAGTACAATTTCTTTTGCCTCCCTAGTGTAACTATCTCATAAGAGCCAGTAGGTTTAACATACTCTAAATTCTTATGGAAACAAATCTATCAGACAAGGTCTTGACAATTTCCTGACACCGTTTTTGGCATTTTTGGATTTCAAAGAAAAGGTCTACCTGTCTGTTATTAACACAGAGCCTCCTCCTTCAAATATGTACTTGTCAGGTCAGCTTTTGGCTTTGATTTTGTTCAAGAAGATGCTGTGACAGAACAGGCACCCTCTGCCCAGTGCACCCTCCCTCCCCTGCCTCTGTGAAACCTACCCTCTCTTCAGGTGCCACTTGTTATTGCCCGTCCCTCGGGAGCTTCCCTGACTGTCCCTGCCTGTGTCCTCACCCTCCACTGCAGTCCCTGCTGTAACATCTCCTTACCGTTTCAATCTTTCCCCTGCAAGGGCATTTCACTATCGCTTAGTGTTTCATTTGATCTCACTTAAAATAAAATCAAAAATCTTTTCATGCTCCGTAAGGCCCTGCGTGACCCTGCTGCCCTACAATCTCCTCCCTTCCTTCCTCCCTGAGCCTCAACACACTGCCCCTTCCTCATCCTTGAGATGCCAAACACACACGCCCTGTTGGATTCCCCAGTGCCTAAACCCTGCCTGGTGCACGAGGTGCTCAATGAATATCCATGGATATTCATGAATATCCATAAGAGACACATGGCTTTAAATAAAGTGTACTATCTTGTCATCAAAAATGTTGTCTGTGTTGTCCTGGCTGGCTTGCTCAGTTGTTTGGAGCGTCGCACTGTACACCAAAAGGTTGGGTGTTCGATCCCCAGTGGGGGCATGTACCGGAGGCAACCTATCAATGTTTCTCTCTCTCTCTCCCACCCCTTCTTCTCTCTCTAAAACCAATAAACATATCTTCAGCTGAGGATTTTTTTTTAATGTTTTTTGTGTTCATTTTAAAACTTTTGGAAATATACAAAAAGTAGGGGAAATGGACTTTTTGGCTTGTAGTATTTTGTTTTAGAGGGTTATGGTCACACTATATCTTGTGTAGAATTTGATCTTTTTGTGTGTGTATGCCTTGCTTTTTCAAACTGTTGTATGTGTTTATTTATACGTCTTCTTATTCCCGAAAGGATTTGAGGCCCTTCGAGACACATAAAACAGCATTTCCTCGTGCTGTCCACCGCATGCAAGCCTGTGCCCTACTCTTCCGAATCGCTCATGGGGCGAGCACGGGGTCCCGGGGGCCACTCTCTCTGGCGCAGGTGGAGAGGTGATTGCATCTGACTGGGAAGCAGCCAGGCCCCCCCGGCCGAGCCCAGGCCATAGTGCCTTTGAAACGGAGGCCTGTTCCTGGTCATTCATTTGTACCCTCTGCCTTTTCTCTCCTTTCCAGAGGGGAATGTTTGCAGACCTGGTCACAAGAAGTGGCCTCCCTCTAGACCTGATCAGACTCATTCCACCCTGCCAATGTGTTTGCATGCCAAGAATGTAGAGCCCCAGCCCAGCAACTGGAACTCATCTGTGCCTCCTTCCCTCCCAAATGCTAGAGGCATATACTCCTGACATGGCTCGAACTTCCAGACCCCTCCACCCTATCAAGATCCAGGGCTCTCTGGCTGGGAGGCTGCCAGAAGGATGACATGTGTAGGATTCTCAGAAGCTAGTGTCCTAAAATAGCACTTGCAGTTACTGGCATACGTGATTATACCACACGCCCTCCTGCCACACAATCATTACACAAGTTGTTCTACACACACACACACACACAACCCTGCTCCAACCTACTCCTCCACCAGATCTCAACTCTGATGTTACTTCCTTAGAAAGCCTTCCCCACACCCTAGTTTTCATTGTGTGACCTATAAATGGTCTCTAAGCAAACACCTTATGTCCTTCCTGGATTGCACACATCATAGTTTGTAGTTACTCATTTTTGTGAGTGTCTGTGCCCACCCCCTCAATAGACTCTAAGCTCAGTGAAGGTAGGGACCATGTCTGCTTTTGTTCACTGTGTTTCCAGTGCTTAGAACACTGTCTAGACCATCAGAGCGCTCAATAAATTTTTTTTTAATGTTTAAAATATGTTTATTGACTTTAGAGAGAGAGGAAGGGAGAGAGATAGAGAGCAAGACATAGAGAGAAATTGATGTGAGAGAGAAATATCGATTGGTTGCCTCCCATTGGTGCCCCGACCGGAATTCAAACCCACAACCCAGGTACATGCCCTAATCAGGAATCAAATCCCCAACCTTTTGGTGTACGGGATGATGCTCCAACCAACTGAGCCACACCAGCAAGTGCTCAATATATACATCGGAATGAATGAATGAATGATGAATGAATAATGGACATTTGGTTGTGATAGTAAAGAACTCTGGTTAAGAGAGTGAGCTTTGAGCCAGATACCTAGTCAAACCCAAATATGTGACCTCAAATTGTAACAGAACCTCTCTGTGCCATATTTCCTGGTCTGTAAAATGGAACTGATAATACCATCTACCTCGTGGGGTTGTTGTGAAGATTGAACCAGAGATGCCGTGTAAAGACTTCAAGAAAAGCCAGATTCATACATAGTAAGTTTTCAACTGTATTAGCTATTATCATGACGACTGCGTTCTATTCTTTTAGCCAATGGAAGTATTGCCATAATGAATATTCTTTTACATATATCTTGATACATTTTTAATGAGTATTTCAATAGGTGAGATTCCCGGAAGCTGAACTGTCGCATCAGAAGGTTCGTTTCTTTGGAATTAATTTTTATCTAGAGTGAGGGAGAGATCTAGGTTCTCGCGTTTCCAAGTGGAGAGCTGTGAGAGGCCAACGCCGCTGCTAGTTCCCAAGGCAGAGGAGATTAGACATTCAGAGAGAGCAAGCATTCCGTGCACTCAGGTAAAAGATACTTGACGGGAAGTTTTCACAGCTCCCTGTGGCCCACCTTATCCCTCCGAGGCTCACCTGGGGTTGCAGAGATTAGGGTTAGAGAAATCCTCTGTGTCTTCTCTGCTCAGGCTTTCATTCCAGATACTGTAGGAAGTCATGTCATTAACACAGCAGCTCCCAGCCCTACTCTACACGACTTAACTACTTTGCAACTGTCAATCTAGACAGCATGTCTAGGTGTCTTGATGTCTAAATTCTCGTTATCATATTCTTAGACCTAAGGCTTTTCAATGTAACACAGAGGCCTTCCGTGTAACAGAGAAGCTTTCCAGCCAAGGGCCTTCCCAGCATCGGGCCAGGCCATGGCCTCTTGCACTGGCCAGCTGTCCCAGAATTATTTACAGATTTCTTATAGATAGGAGGATCTACTTCTGGGCTTTTTTTTGTTCCTCTAATTCTATAGAAAATGTCCCTTCATTACACCCGCACTGTTCTTGTTTTTTGTTTTTTTTTTAATTTTTTGGCTAGAATCTCATCCAAGAAAACTTGAGAATCAGGTTGTCCAAATTATGTCCTTAACCTCTGCAAAAGTACCCGTGTACACACATGCCCACACAAGTACACATTGTCACACACACGTGCTTCTCCTGGAATTTCATTGGAATTATATACAACCAATGGAATGATTTGGAAGGAATTGATTTTTTTTTTCTAGTACTGAGTCTACTCATCCTGTAATGTGAAATATTGTTCCTTTTATTCAGGTCTTTTATGTTCTTCACTAAAAATGTTTGTTCTCTATCTAGGTGTCACATATTGTGTATTCCTTGTTGTCATTGTCAATAGGGCTTCATTTCTTTTTTCAGTTGGTTATTGCTGGATGTAAGAACAACATTCTTCACTTTTGTTATTCATATTAAGAGGTGAACTGAGGACTTTCAAGACAGATGGCTAAGCTGATCTGAGTTGCTATGTTACAGGCAGCGCTAAATCAGACTGTGAGCAACTCCCAGGCAGGGATTAGAATAACCTAGGCGTTGTTTTCAGGGCGTGGAGTACACAATTTGCCAATAGCATCTTTCCTTTGGTTACACAGTTAGCTTTTGCCTCATAAATATTCTTGAGCAATCCCAAGTGGTTTACAGAATAACTTAAGGTAGCCTAGGGAAGGTGATACTGAAGTATCTTTTTAGATGATCCACTTTTATCTGTTTTTGAAGGTTCGGTTTTTTTCTTAGAGTGCCTTCCTTACAGCACGTACTGCCAGTTTTACACTGATGATAAGGTTCGCCTAGAGGTTTACATTTACTCAAACTATATTTTCACCTCAGCTAGAGTCTTTATTATAAAGGTAGGATCCCATACTATTTATTTATTTATTTGCCGATTTATAATATAACCATTTTATGGAGATATAATTGACATATCCTACAATTTACCCAGTTAAAGTGTACAATTCAATGGCTCTTTTTTTTCCTTTGGTGCATTCACAGAGTTGAGCAACCATCACCGCAATAAATTTTAGAAAATTATCCTGCTAAAAAGAAATCCTGTACCTATTAGCGGTCCCTCCCATTTTCCTCCAAGCCTCCTCAGCCCTAGGCAACCACTGATCTACTTTCTCTCTGTAGAGATTTGCCTCTCCTGTACATTTCCTGTACAAGGAATCACGCAGTATGCGGTCTTCTGTGACTGGCTTCTTTCACCTGGCAAAACGCTTTTAAGGTTCATCCAGGTTTTAGCATCTTTCAGTGCTTTGTTCCTTTTTATTGCCAAATAGCATTTTGTTACATGGATATACCACATTTTATTTAGTCATTCATGAGTTTACGGACATTTGGGTTATTCCTATTTTTTGGCTGTGATGAATAATGCTACTAGGAATATTCATGTACGAGTTTTATATGGACATGTGTTCTCAGTTCTCTTGGGTATACACCTAGAAGTGGAACTGCTGGATCATATATATGATAACTCTATGTTTAGCCTTTTGAGGAACTGTCAAACTGTTATCCAAAGCAACCGCACCATTTCACATCCCACCAGCATTGTGTGAGAGTTCCAATTTCTCCATCCTCGTCAATACTTGTCATCTGTCTTTTTTATTATAACCATCCTATAATGGTGGGTGTGAAGCAGTATCTCACTGTGGTTTTGATTTGCATTTCCCTGGTGTCTAAACCTGTTCTACTCCTTGAATTTGCTATTTAAATGCCCTCGTTTGCCCCTCCTTGGACCTACCCTGGCTAGGTTTGTGGTGGGTATTTTTTTGGTTTTATTTATTTATTTTTAGAGAGGGAGAAAAAGGGAGAGAAACATGGACCAGCTCAGACAACCCAGGCATGTGCGCTGACCTGGGACAAAACCCACAACCTTTCAGTTTGCAGGCTGATGCTCAATCCACTGAGCCACGCCAACCGGGACCTGTGATGGGGTTTAAAACTTTTTTTTTTAATATTTACTTGAGAGAGAGAGAAACTGTTGTTCCACCTATTTACGCATTCATTGGTTGACTCTTGTATGTGCTCTGATAGGGTATTGAACCCACAGCCTTGCCATACTGGGACAGCGTACTAACCAACTGAGCACCCCAGCCAGGGCCATACTTATTTTTCCCCTGTGGGTTCCAGAAGTCCACACAACTTGACACTGTGCTATATTGTTATTCTGGCAGAAAGGGTGGGACCTGAATAGAACCCCAGGAGGGAAGAAGCATCCAGAGTACATGTGGCTCATGGCCAAGAAGGAAGAGTGGTTATTTAGGCAGCTCAATCAACCGCATACTCTTGCTATAAGTATTACAAAGCCCAGAACTAAATCAGAAAACAAACCTTTTTCTAGAAGCCCTCACTGATTATTAATGTCTTATGGCTCATATGAAGAAAATTTTAATGTGTCCTACCTGACATGAAAATGCTGCCTGTAGTCTGGAAACTTCTCTATGAATATGTGTTGATTGACTAAGATGCAAGTATTAAGACTAGGCCCTGGCGCAGTCGCTCAGTTGGTTAGAGCACCATCCTGATACACCAAAGATGCCGGATTGATCCCCAGTCAGGGTACATACAAGAAGCAACCGGTGAATGCACAAACTGGTGGAACAACAAGGGTGTGTGTGTCTCTCTCTCCCTCTCTCAAATCAATATTAAAAAAAAATTTTTTTAAAGAGTAGATGGATGAGGGGGAAGTACCAAGTGTATACTTAAGATAAAGATTGTAAACTGGGTAAAGGTTTAACTTGTACCTATAGGACCCAAAAGTCTTAGAGAATAATCTATAAGGGGAAAAGAAAAGAGAAAACTAGTAATGAGTTAATAAAAGGCAAGAGGGAAATGGGAGGAAAAAGCTGATACTTTTGTCATCTGGGGGTTTTTAAAACCTGAGTGTAAGGAGAATTGGGGAAATCCTTTGCTGTGGCGAGTACTGTAATAATAATGGCTATCTTTAATTGCATGCTTGCTCTGTGAAAGGCGTAAGGCTCAGTTTGGCCATGGGTTCTACATTTATTCCTCATAGCCCCCTCTCTGTTTTACAGGTGAGGAAGATTTTGTCACACTCAATAGTTCTTTGAGCATACTGACAACCAGTGTTTCAAACTCTGCATCTGATTGGTCGGTTATCTCCATTTCATTTAGTTGTTTTTTTTTCTGGAGTTTTGTTCTATTCTTTCATTTGGGCTGTATTGCTTTGTCTCCTCAATTTGGTCCAGAAAGATTATGTAACCCATTCAAAGTCCACAGGTGGCACTTGAAATCAAGCCTTTCTGAATGTTAACCACTCAGAACTCTGGTTGCTTCTGCAAGGTAATGGACTGTAGAGAAAATATTCTAATCTGTATAGAAATAGAATTTGGGACTTCTGGTGAAGATGGAGGCATAGGTAAACATGCTTCTCCTCCTCACACAACTACAGAAAATATTATAACTAGACTTCAAAACTAATATCACCCAGAACCATCAGAAAATTTAGCTGTATGGAAGTCTGACAACCAAGGATGTAAAGAAACCACATTCAACCAGATGGGTAGGAGAGGCAGAGATGTGGAGACAGGGCAGAGAGGCTTGGAGACGTGGTATGGCATGGAGAGGTGTTGGAATGGGTGGTGCCACATTCACATGTGGTGAGTAAAAATCAGGAGGTATACCTTGGGAGCGAGGGATCTCAGCCCCAGGTCAGCCCACACAGCCAAGGGTTCTAATGCCAGGAAGATAAATCCCCATAACTTCTGGATGTAAAAACCAGTGGGGGTTGGGTCAGCGGAAGAAGCTGCCAGATTTTCAGGAGGCTCCTCTTAAAGGGCCCACATGGACTTAGAACTTACACAGACCCACTACCTCTGGGATTCAGCGTCAGGGCAATAGCTGGAAGGGCACCAGTCACATACAGGAAGAAAACGAAGTGACTGGAAAGAGGGCGAGTGCTGGGCAAACTTCCAGAAGCCAGGCAGCAGTAGTGTCCCCTCCCTGAGCCATCCCCCCACACAGCCACAAAGCAGTGAAGTGGGTTGCTTCACACTGACCAATACCTAAAGCTCTGCTCTGCGCAATTTACAGGTGCCTTTTCTACAAGAGGCCAATGTACTAAGACAGGGAGTCAAAGCAGCTCTATCTAATACACAGAGACAAACACGGGGAGGCCGCCAAATTGAGGAGACAAAGCAATACAGGCCAAATGAAAGAATAGAACAAAACTCCAGAAAAAAAACCTAAATGAAATGGAGATAACCAACCTATCAGATGCAGAGTTTGAAACACTGGTTGTCAGTATGCTCAAAGAACTATTGAGTATGACAACAGCATAAAAAGACCCGGGCAGAAATGAAGATTACATTAAATGAAATAAAGAAAAATCTACAGAGAATCAACAGTGGAGGGGATGAAGCCAAGATTCAAATCAATGGTTTGGAACATTAGGAAGAAATAAGTATTCAATCAGAACAGCAAGTAGAAAAAAGGATTCAAAAAAAGAAGACAAAATCCAAGGACAGTATAAGGACCTGCTGGGACATCTCCAAATGTACCAACATCCAAATAATAGGGGTGCCAGAAGGAGAAGGGGAAGAACAAGAAATTGAAAACTTATTTGAAAAAATAGTGAAAGAAAACTTCCCTAATTTGGTGAAGGAAATAGACATACAAGTCCAAGAAGCACAGAGAGTCCCAAACAAGTTGGACCCAAACAGGACCACACCAAGACAAGTCATAATTAAAATGCCAAAGGTTAAAGATAAAGAGAGAATCTTAAAAGCAGCAAGAGAAAAGCCGAGAGTTTACTACGAAGGAGTTCCCATAAGACTGTCAGTTGATTTCTCAAAAGAAACTTTGCAGGAAAGAAGGGACTGGCAAGAAGTATTAAAAATGATGAAAAGAAAGGACCTACAACCTAGATTAATCTATCCAGCAAAGCTATTATTTAGAATGAAAGGGCAGATAAAACTCTTCCCAGACAAGGTAAAGCTAAAGGAGTTCATCATCACCAAGCCCTTATTACATGAAATGTTAAAGGGACTTACTTAAGAAAAAGAAGAAGATCAAAACTATGAACATTAAAAAGGCAACAAATTCACGACTATCAACAACTGAATCTAAAAAACAGACTAAGCAAACAACCAGAACAGGAACAGAATCGTAGATAGGGAGATCACACGGAGGGTTATCGGCTGGGAGGTGGAATGGGAGAATGGGGGAAAAGGTACAAGGATTAAGAAGCATAAATTGGTAGGTACAAAATAGGGGGATGTTAAGAATTGTATAGGAAATGGAGAAGCCCAAGAACTTACATACATGACCCATGGACACAAACTAAGTGGGGGGATTGCTGGAAGGAATGCAGTACCAAGTGGAGGGGGACAAAGGGGGAAAATTGGGACAACTGTAATAGCATCATCAATAAAATATATTTTTAGAAAAAGAAACAGGGGTGGGATGGCTGGAGGAGGGCAAAGGTGGAAAAATTGAGACAACTGTAATAGAATAACAATAAAACATGATAAAAAATAAATAAGATAAATAAAGAAATAGAATTTGAGTGTACCTAAGAAGAAAATAGAAATTTCTTAGTAAACTGCCAATAGGAAAACTCAGATAGACAAGGCTAGGCTCAGATAACTACATCAAAAATTAAGACCAAGGATTCTTAAAAAAAAAAAAAAAAGACAAAGACCTACACAGTCTTTATAATTGTATAAGAAAATCAGTTCCCTACTTATACATGCTTGCGTGAAATTATATACGAGCAGTGCTCTCTCTGTGCCCTTTGTGACCCGACAGGCTCCCCCATCTGTAGTTCGGCAGGGTTGTTACTTTCAGGCTAGTGATGACATGTTTTCCTGAGAGGAGTCAGTGGTCTGGAAAGGTTAATAAGGAAAAGGTTGTGTGGCTAATGTCAAAGCCCTGAGACAGAGGTTAGTCCCTCAGATGATGGGTAAATGACAGTGAAGTGCTAGTCAGGCCTCATTCTTCTACCCCAGCTCATGATACTATCTTATAAGGTATGGCAGCAACAAAAACTATGACTTGCAGCACACAGAGGCCACCCCCTCACTGCCCCATTTCTCAGAGAAGCATGGCTTAGCTCTTTGGGACCTTGACAATTTTCAGAGCAGGGGACCCATGGCTGGTCCTAACAGCTCCTCCCTGAGACACACCTTTATGACTGAGACCCCTGGAGCCAGGGCCTGGCTGGGAGAATGAACAGGTTCCTGAACTGGGCAGCTTGGGGATAAGGGAGACCAAAAGTCCGTGGTGCATCACTCTTGACTCATTGCATGTTAATTGGGGTTACTTGGGATTCTAGCCAGGGGTGGAAGACTCACCCTGAACCTCCTTTTACAAGCTTTGTGACCATACCCCTTTGTTTCCTCTGTTGGGATGTGCCTCCGAAGAATCCCCAACCATTCCAATATGGGGCAATCGCAGAGTCACAAACCGTCAGGATGAATGGGCACTGAGAGATCACGCAGTCATCGCCGAGCCTCTCGTTAAAGTTCCCGTGAACAGGCAGCTTGGCTTCAGGCATGCTGCAGAGCTAAGAAAGCTGCAGTCACAGGACAGGTGGAGCTATGGGAGCACAGCTCGTACCCCACCTTTTTTTCTAAGAAGCTATAGGTTTTGTTTTGTTTTTTCAAACAGGCATTTAATATTATATCTTCATGTGACAGAGATTAAAGGATGATGAGGCATACAGAGAAACCATGCAGGTTTAGACTTTTGAGTATATCTCTCACCTCACCTCCACCTGAGGGGAGATGTGCCAGGGGTCCCCGTAACCACCCCGGGCTTTGGTGATTTTCTGGGAGGACTCACAGGACTCAGCATATAGACCATGGCTAAGAGCTATTACAGGGAAAGAGTACCAAGCAGAATTAACGAAGGGGTATTCCGGAAGCACTGATTCAGGCAGAAACCTGAATAGTGTTCTGATTAGGAGGTGAAGGCAAAGGGTATGTATGAGAAAGGGGAATAATTACATGATTGGAAGGAAGGAATTT
The DNA here is from genome assembly GCA_004026545.1 of Mormoops blainvillei. Classification (NCBI taxonomy): domain Eukaryota; kingdom Metazoa; phylum Chordata; class Mammalia; order Chiroptera; family Mormoopidae; genus Mormoops; species Mormoops blainvillei. Next base: position 103,153 of record PVJD01005321.1, on the reverse strand, counting down.
CTCTGGGTGTTAATAAGCTAAGGAAGGAATTTCTATAGCTATAGATAAGCAAAAGTAGTGATGTTAATTCTAAGGAATGTCTTTATTTTTCCATTTGGTCGTCATAACAAATAGTTGTTTGGAATACAGCGCTACTCTTGGCCCGATCCAAAGGTTATTTTGTCTGGTTTGAACATTCCAAAGGTTTGAGGAATGACACCTGCAAGGCAGTTCCTGTGAATGACAGCTCCAGCTAAAGTGGCTCCTTTCTATTATTTTTACAAAGGGAAAAGGTCCATGGGGTGGAGTCCAGAGGAAACCAGCAGCAAGTTCCCAAGAGTCCTCTCCCAGGAGAGTCACATAGGATGTGCTTAATTTCTCCAGCAAGGAATCGTGACAACACGTCAAACACTGCTGACCAGGGGAACTCATTAGAGACTTAGTGCTTAAGGTTTTCACTGGGGTTTGCTTAGCACGTACCAAAATTCCAGACTTTCAGAAGGAAAGCAGGTCTTCAGCATAAACCATATTGTTGGCACAGTCTAGGCACAGCGGGCCCCCTTTATCACCCACGGAACTGTCTGCCCGTCAAGTTCCAGAATTCAGCCAAGGACCCACCTTTCCAAGCGGGTCTTTCTAAAAATAAACAATGTCAGGCTTGCAGTGTTAACTTTTCTGCACGCAAAGAAAATCACGTCTCAGTCTTCATTCTGTTAGAATTTTAGTTTTGCGGTCAGTGAGGTAAATGTGATTATTTATCCTCATAAGTCCTAGGCTCACATCCCCAATAGGTCATCTTGCTACCTGAAGGTCCTAAGATACCTCCAACCCAGTAGGTCCGAAACTGAAGTTATTATCCCCCCGGCATTCTGTCTCTATTCCTTGTGGACGTTCTATTAGTGAACAGCTCCTCCATCTCTCCTGTCACTAGACTTATTGTTAATGTCAACTTCTGTTCTACCCTCCACAACTAATGGGTTGCCAAATCCTGTAGTTTCCGCCGCTCAGCTCTCTCTCAAATTCCTTATTCCCACGGCCACTTCCTGGGTTCAAGTTCTGTCATCTCCCATTAGGGCAGTTGCCTTTCACTGGGTCTTTCTCTATAACCACTCTTGTTCGGTTTCCATCCTCCATCCATCATGTACTGCTGCCAGTCCTTTCAGGGTTTGTTTTTTTTTTCCTTAAGAACTTTTTTTTTTTCACTTTTTATTTTGAAGCAGTTTAAGGCTCATTAAACAATTTCTTTCATTTGAAAACGTAACACAGGCGCATGGTAAAAATTCAAATAGCACTGAAGAGTAGGTAACAAAAAATAAGTTCTCTCACTTTGCATCCCCGGTGCCCTTCCCCACAGAGGTATATCAGTTTGTCCTATACCCTTCCAGAAGGTTCTTAAAAAGAGGGAAAACACAGACTTTCTACACCTCTCACAGGACTAGGCATACATTGTACACACGGGTCTACACTTCACTCTTTTCACTTCATGTTACCTCAAAGAGCTTTCCTTATCTGTTCACTGAGCTCTCCCGTAGTTTTTTAAAGTACTAGAGTATTCTATTCTATGAGTGTTTATTTATTTAACCAGTTCTCTCTCGATGAATACGTAAGTTATTTCTAGGTTCTTGCTATTCTGAAGAGTTATGTTTGAAGACTCAGATCCAGTGGTGCCCTCCCCTGGCTCGGGCATCTTAAGCAGCACCCATTGTTTGCAGCTGTGCCTCCCGCTGGGCATGGGGCCTGCAAACAGGTCTGCCAGAGACTCCAGGTACAAAAATGGCCATTGAACTGCAGCACCTCATTTATCCATTCAGTAAAGATTCATTGAGTTTCTGCTACATGCACTGACCCTGACCATGGAGAAAACAGAGTTCTTGGCATCAAGGAACTAGCCAGGGACTCAGGACAAAGGCCTTTTCAGCCTGGAGAGAGTGGGGCCCTCTGCTGGCTGGCTGCACAGGGAGCTGGGAGCAGGAGACCCGTTTCTCTGGTGCAGGCTTCCCCATGTATACAGGTAGGTAGGTGGGGAGATTGAAGTCTAGGGAGTGGTAATTAAATTTTTTTTTTAACTTCAAACTAGTTGGAGACAAACTAGAAGCAGTATTTTTCCACTGTGCGCCCCTGCCTCTGAAGCTCAAGTGTCTGAATCAGAGAAACACAGACAGACAAGTTCAATGTGGGAAGAATTTATTTAATATTTCATGTAGCTGCCTGGGGGTTCTTAAACTCGCTCAGGGTCATCATAAGTTGGATATCTTTTCCATTTTCATTTTCCTATCAGTGATCTCAGATCGCGTATGTATGTGTGTATACATATAGAGAGAGAGATATATGTATATATACATTTTAAATAAATAAATATTCATTGCATTATAATGATATATTATAGCCAAGTATATGAATATGCATGTAATCTCCATCTCCTTATTGCTTCCCTCTTTGGTTACTCTTGGTGAAGATGGCTGTGGCCTGAAACACACCACAGTCAACGCAGGGCACACTTTAGAAGCCAGAGGGCTGTAGCTGTGCTTTGCCAGCCCAACAATTGCTGGTGGGAGGAAAATGACACAGTGAGAGCAGTGCCTTCCGTGTGTGAGTTTGCGGTACTGTGGTTCCTGAAGTCCCATGTAAATACTAAGCAAACAGGAATGTAACCTATGCACTGCAGATTCGAACGAAATAAGCCACCCCTCTTGCTCAAGGCTCTTCACCAGTGCCCTGCCTGCTCATCCAGCTCCAAGGCTCGTTCACGGAGGCACCAGTGCTTAGTGCCGAGGAGCTAACACCAACTTGCCAAGAACAACAGTGCTGCTCGCTTCTCTCACCCACCCCTCTCTCTTTCTGAATGAAGTCCACAGCATAGTGTGAGCCCCCCCAGGCATCCTGTCACCTGCTCCAGCCTTTCTCAGCCTCTCTTCCAATCTCCGATCTCCCGCTGTCCTCACTCCTGCCTCACCAAAAACACGACCCATGCGTCCTCCCGCCCCAGCATGCTTACTTACACCTTCCTTGGCCTCTGCCTCTGTTTGTTGAAATCCTATGACTTTTTCCTGTGAACCAAGGTTTGGGTTCAGCTGGCTAAAAGAGAAGTTATGCTCCACTGGCTGAACAAAATAGGGATTAATTTATTCCATGGAACAAGAAGTTCAGGGCAGGCAGTCTAGGGCAGGTACAGCAGCTTAATCCTGGATTCCTTCCAAGAACCAGACTCATCCCATCTTCCCTGCTCTACCTGTCTTACGTATAGCTGGTGTCGTCCAAGCATTACTTGAGGTCCAGGCAGGTAGAAAAGGTAGCAGAGGTAGAAGCTACTCTAGAAGAAAGTTGGTTGTGATTCAATGAACAGGAAGCAGTCACCTAGCCATCCTCAGAGGCAGGGAAGCCATGGAAGGTTTTTCACTTGCTAGCCTCTTAAGGGTCAGCTACAAATGAGCTGGAATGGGTGACGAATGATTTAACCTGGTTTAAATATTACGTCCTCCCTTGAGGCCTTTTCCCAGCAGCATCTTAAACTTCCTTTGCTTTAATCTAACACATGTGAAATGTGTTGAGAACACTCCTGTTTTGCCTTGTTATATACTTGTCTTACTTTTTCTTTAGGATTATAAACTTCTTAAGGATGACGAATGCCTCCTTCACATCCTGTGTTCTTTGCAGCTACAACTCGTACCTTCTGATTCTTCCTCACATGCCCATCCTCCCTCTCTCCCTTTGCCAACATGCACATAACAGACATTCCGTAAGGGGGTGTTGATTTAAACTGAGCCGAATTCAGAGGATGCGTAGCAGTTGTGGCTACGGGAACGGTGCTGGATTTAGGTGTTGCGTCTGGGTGTCGGGTCAAGAGGCCCGAATTTGATTCCTAGTTTAACTGTGTGGCTTTGTACAAGACATGTGGCCTTCTTGAACCTCAGCTTCCTTACCTGCAAAATTAGGGGATTGAATGAGATGGTCTCAACCTTTTCTTCCAGCTTTAAGAACTTGAGGACCATTCTGAATGGAATTGATTAGCTGCCGTAGGGCGCTGCCAGGAGATAGAGTCAGACCCCGTGAGAACTGCTAAAACAGGGAACAGGGCAGTCCGGCTCCTCCCACTCGTTGCGCAGTGTCTGCGCCCAGACCAAGCCCCAGGGCCGAGAAGGTGAAGGGCAGAAAGTTAAAGAAGACTGGGCCAGAGCGGCACGGCTCAGGGAGCTGGGGAGAAGGGGTTGTCCGATTATACACAAACAAGAGCGGTCTGAGGAGGTTGTGCTTGAGAAAAGGGAAGCCACCAATCCCCAAATTTTAAAGCCCCCTGGACCCCACCTCCTGACGACAAGAGGAGGGCTCTCACGAAGACCTCCTTCAGGTCTGGGGAAGGAAGAGCCCGCACCTGGCATCAGATGCCAGCTAGAGTGGTTGTGTCTCATATTCCCGTGTGGGATAGAGAAGTAAGTCTTATGGGTTGAAGACCCAGCTCTGCCCTTGTGTTTCTCTGAACAAGTTAACAGTCCTCTCTGGGTTTTGTTTTTTTTCCCCCTCTCATTTATTATTCTTTCTTTTTTTAAAAAAATGTTATTGTTTATGCTATTACAGTTGTCCCAATTTTCCCCCTTGGTCCCCACCACCCCGTCCAGCTCCCATACCCACTGTCAACCCCCGCACCACCGTCCATATCCACGGGCCATGTCCTCTCTGGGTTTTGGAGATCTAGTTATGAAACGTGACACTGGAGGATAACATTAATTTTTAGATCTTTAGCCCTGGAAAAGAAACACAGAATAAAAGCTTGAATAGGTTTCTCAAGCAGCAAGCCATCCCATTGGCAAGAAATAATTCGCGATTTGTGGTGTCCCCAAAGCATTTCTGAAGACTGCTGCGGCAGCAGGGAAATCACTGGACTGCGTGGCCTTTGAGCTCCCTCCTTACTCCCTGCCCCTCTGCCTTGTCTGGTTATGATGACAGCCTTTTGACCCTCACATTTTCTATGTACTGCAGGCCGACCCCAAGTATTGGTATCTTTTTAAAGAGACGATTGATTTATGGAGATTTCTCCATAGCTGATGATTTCAAGCTGACGTGTTTCCCCTCCATACATAGTGTCTTTCTGATCATCTCTCATTCTCTTCACTGAAGTTTTATTAGCCCTTCCCCACCCTAATAGTCTCTGTCCTCGCCACAGACACGCTGTCATGAGATGTGATGACGAATTCGGCCATTCCTATCCCTTGTCTCTGGGTTTAGTGAGTCACGGGTAGGAAGTGAAGCCGATGCTGAAAAGAAATCACACACTTGCATGAGGCCGTTGATCCCACTCGATGTCTCATTGCAGAGGTGGAAGTTGCTGACTCTCGTATTTTACTTTTGTGGTCTCTGGGGAGAAAACCTTTCTGAGGTTTGTTTCATAAGTGACCTGCTCCACCAGTTTCACTAGAGCTCTCCAAGCCAGAATCTGTGATTGTTCTTTCACCTGTTTCAACTGATTAATAATAATAACAAGGACAACAATACTCAATTATCATTCATAGAGCGCCTATGAGGTGCCAGGCCTGGCCTAGATGCTCCACATACATTATCCTTAATCCTCATTACTTTAGAAAGTAGATACTATTTTCACCATCTTGCAGATGAGTAAATCTCATGGAAATTAAGCGCTTTGCTCAACGTTGCCCGGGTACTAAGATACAGAGCCTAGATTTTAACCAATGTCTGTCTGATTCCAATGCTCACGTTCTTTGCACCTCCCGGTAACGAGACAGCATGCCTTTTGGGGTCTGTGACGATTGTGATAAATAAAAGTGAAAGGGAAGAGAGCAGGGAAAAGGCTATTGGTGATGTTAAACACATTACAACATTACTTGGAAATTAAGCAAGAACAAATTGTAAAGTCAAATCTTATTTCTGAGGAGAAGCCACAGACTGACATTGGTACAAATACATCTGCATGACTTCGTGGAAGTCTTTAGAACTCTCTGACTCTCAGGTTTTTACCTATAAAGGGGAGAATCAAAGCCCTGTAAGCAGGGGATCATCACCTCACTTGGAAAATGAAGTCACCGTCTCAAAAATTTTCTTGAATGCATATAAAGTTGAGGATGCATAGTTATAATTAGAACTAATTAAATTTTAGATCTATAAAGTATTTTGTAGTTTACAAAATTACCTTATACCCATTATCTCATTTAACCTTCCTGACAACCCCCATGAGTCAGGTGTTGCCATAACTAGAACTTTTAGCTGACAACAGAATTATTGATTGAACTCCTACTACATACCGGGTTATTCTTGGATCTCGGTGGGATACAGAGATGACCAAAACAGGGATTACATACAATTTTTATTTTGTTTTATTTTTCTTATTTTCCCACAATGAGTTTAGCATGAGAAAAGATTATCCTCTTCCCTACCCAAAGAAAGACAAGATAAGGAGAAAAAAAAGTCAGACCAGGCCTCTTTAAGGAAATCACAGTCTAGCAGAAGAGTCAGACACATGCAGTGAGCCAGTATATATGGTAAACCATGAAAAGTCTTATCAAAGAAGTACAAACAAATGAGACAGTTAATTTTGACTCTAGGAGCAGGAGGCCTTTAAATGCTCTGTGAAGTAGGAACAATAATAATCCTTGTCCAGTCTACCTCCAGAGTGGCCGCAGAGTTCAACAAAATGCATGAAAGTTCTCAAATTCTGTACATATGTTCCTCCTATAAAGGACTATTATCATTTCTAGGCTCGAGTGAGCTTTCCTGGTAGATGACATTTCATATGTATTGTCACAATTTGTTGGGAGTGTTGGTCATTTTGTTCCCTGGGGCAGTCGTGCCAGTGGTCACCTAAGGATTGTCCTCGGAACAGCGTGGTCAGCCCTTAAACCGACACTGAGTGTGACAGCCCGAGTAGCCACCAATTTCAGACTTAGTGCTATACTGATTCTTGCCCTCATTTACTTTCTATGTCCCTTCCCCTCATCTTGTATTGTGCTATCTTCCCTCCTACAAATCTCGTTAATCCTTCTTGTCCTTGTTTCATCCTGTATTGGTGTCCCCGAGGCCACTTCCAGGTTCGACGACTTGTTAGGAGGACTCAGAATATAGTTGTACTCACCGCTATGATTTATTACAGTGAAAGGACACAAAGCAAGATCAGCAAAGGAAAAGCCAGGTGGTTTTCTCCTTACATTTTGGTGGGCGCCATTTTTACTGGCCCAAAGCATCGGCTGAGGTACAGTAGGGCTCTGGGCTGTAAGCTGGTCCAGTGGCCCTCCCAGCTGAGAAATGCAACCCAGAGGGCACATGTAGTACCCTGGAAACAAAGAGTTGACAGTTGCTGGTACACACCAAGCAGGACAGACATTAGTCAGGCAGTAGAGCTAACGGCGCCCCCTCAGCCCTACGTGCTCTCCCATGGTGGGAACTCCTGCCACAGGCTTCCAGTTCCTTCCAATTAATTCAATTCAGTCCTTGGATTCAGAGGGACTGCCTGAGGCTGTCAGTTACAAATGGCTGGCTTGTGCACGACACCAGTTCAGTGCGGAGGCATCTGGAGGTGCTCTGCGCTGGACGTGCAGGGGACAGGCCACAGCCAGCCCCCCTGTAGTCAGAGCTGTCGGCTGTGAGCACAGGCTCAGCAGGTGATTGGAGGTGAAAGCTTCGCAGCAGCTAGGAAAGGCAGCACAGGGAGTTTTCCTTCAAGAAGAAGGGAAGCTGCCGGGGACAGCTCTGCAAAACAAAGCATTAATGCCTTTCCCCCCACCCCCACCTCCCTAGGGGCTAGGGTCTTTGTTGTTTGAAACTCAGTGTGTCCCATGTAGCCACCAGAACTTCACCTTTTAAAATCACTCCCTGCCAGTATCCAAACCTTTCTCCTGAAGGGATGTACGCAAGAGCCTTCTCACGGAAAAACAGGTTTATTCAAGGGAACCAAAGATAACTATGTTCAGAAATCGGTGGGGAGGAAATCCCAAATTTTCAACAATTTTCAAAATGGGTTTCCATAACCGCCCCCTCCACCACCCCTTTCATCTCATCTTTTATCCAGCGAAGCAGCCTCTCCTGGAGCAGGCTGTGTCTAATCACCAAACTGCCTCACTGGGTGTGTGCACCAGGACGGGAGGGGGGTCAGGCCACCGGCGCATTGTTGCAAACTGTACTTAACCCCGGGAGCCAAGCACAGAAAGCAACACAGCAAGGCTTCTGGGGTGGGGGGTGTCAGAGTCCAGCCTGTCGGGAGAAGGTGAAGTGGTCACCAGCCCTGTGGTTGGCCTCCCCCAATTGGCGACTGCAGGAGTAAGGTCAAGTTCGAATGCAGTCGTCTTGGTTAGAAGTACAGAGCCTCTCAGTAACTTGGTTTTGGGTGATCCCATCAGAGAGTAAGCCCTTTCCTGTGGACACTTGTATGTAACCCAGAGAGACAAACCAGGCTCCATGGTGACAATCTCACATTTTAAGCTCCTGACAAGCCCCCTATCCCTACGCTGGTCCCAACGGTGAGGTCCTGCCCTTTGGGTCTGTGCCAGCTTTCCGTTCAGCGCAGTTCAAGCAGAGTCTGAAATGGCCCCGCAGCAGATACTATCAGGTTTCAGCTCACAGTCAAGCCCAGGCAATTAGGAGTCATGGATTCAGGACTCCAAAAAAGTCGGAAGGCATTTCTCTGGCAGTAGAAAAGGCAGGCACTTGAGGGGCTGTAGGGCGGGGTTCAAGCCCCAGTGATAAGCAAGGCTCTCCTAAGCACTTCGATCTTGTCACTGTCTTTGAGTTCTCGCTGACCCATGCCAAAACATGCACAGCAGGCAGGGAAATCATCAGCCTGTACGGGGCTGATAGGGCTTACAGGAGGTCAGGAGCTGCTAGAAACTGCTTTTTAAAATTCCTAAGTGTGTTTTCAGCTGGTGAGTGCCTCTCTTTTCATGTCAATTGCCTTTCCCCAGAGGCTCCAACAGGCAAAATCATAGTAAAAATCATCAGGATGGAGGCTTATTCTGTGTAACATTCAAAGAGTTTAAATTCTACTATGCTCATCGGGGGCAAAACAAAAACAAAACAAGGAAGGTGTGTTCCACTAATAATTGTTTTTTGTTTAGTTTTGTTTGCAGTTTCTCTGCTGGGGATGGCCCCTCTAGCATCCGTGAAAGCCTATAGCACTTTGCCCATCCAGATGCCACAGCCACAAAAAGCCATCTAGAAAACCTCCCCTCCCCCACTTTTTTTCTCGTTGCAAATTTACTCAAACACCGCGCAGTAAACAATCGTAAACAATCGTTTCCAGAGTTAGCATTACGGCTGCCAGGAGATCCAGGCGGGAATGCAGGGGGCGGGGTGGGGAGGGATGGCTGCATTGCGCCCTCCTTTGTTTTTTCTCTAATTTATCTAACGGCCTGCTCCTGGAAACTGATTTTTTCCCTCTCACCTGGAGAAAAGAACAAAGGCAAATTCTGAACCTCTTTGGTCCATCTAAAAGTCACCTCTGAGAAGAATTGGGCCCTTTCGTCTCCCATCTGGAAAACAGAACAAAACCAAAGCCATCACCCAGGCTGGACTTTCCCCTCTCACTTCAACCAGCACTGCCGAAAGCACCAAGCGAGCCAGCAAGCCAATTCTTCCGGAGTTGGAGTTATCGTATTCGAATGCCATAGGTTACCTTCCCCTTCACGACAGGCAGCGGCTGATCTGCTATTTTACACCAGCCGTACATCCACAGGCATCCTGACATCAGACAGTCGTCATCTCCAGCCCCTTCCCCCACCCCCTTCCCCAACTGTGTTGTCACCGTATTTCAGAGTCTGGGTCCTTCTAGTGAAGCGCATCTCTGACTCTCTGTGTCAGGGTGGGGGAGGAGGGGTCCCCAAGACCACCCCTAGACTTAATGATTCACTAGCAAGACTCACAGGACCCAGCAGAGAGTGTTTTTCTCATTGCAAATCTATTTAAATCCCAAGCGGTAAATCGAGGATTCACAGAGTTAACACTAAAGCTGCCAGCCCAACGCTGGAAGGCAAAGGGGGATGAGGGCCCGAAGAAATGGCTGCATTACCCCTGGACTGGAAGGATTCCCTTGCAGTGGAAGGACACGAAGCAAAATCCGAGAAGGGGAAGGCGCGTGGAGCAATGGCTGGGGGAAACCAGCGAGAGCTTCTGAGTCTTCTGGCAATGGAGCCATGCAGGGCGCACCCGATCCTCCCGCAGGTGTGGCATGCGGCCTACCCGGGAAGCTGCCTGAGCCCAGAAGCCCAGGGCTTTTACTGACGGCCAGGTATCCAGGCCCCTTCTGCCCACAGCATGTACAGGCTCCCGGCAGGAAAGCATAAACCACATGGTCTGTACAAAGAGCTTAGCACAGGGAGACATTCTTTGCATTTAGGGAATGGTGGGAGCCGTCCCAAAAATCTAAGTTCCGAAGCATCAGCCAAGGGCCGATTCTGCAAGCAGGTTTTTCTAAGGGTCTCAGTGTGAGGCCTGCCCAGCCAACTCTTTTCTGCACACACCTCTAAGAAGGAAGGGAAGTGAATTTGGGAAAACCAAGTGGGCAAAGGAGGAAAATGATGTGAGGAAAGAATGAGGCAGAAAGGAAAAGAAGCAAACTTTAAGCCTGAGGATTAAAAAAAAAAAAGGTAGAGAAAACAAATTGTTATCAAATGATGTTATAATAAATAAAAATAAGTACATTAAATTGCAGAATGTCCTAAACTTGCACATGGAGGAGGTCATTCGAGGCTTAGACTCCGGCTGCAGGGCAACTCCATCGACTTATTTAGTGAGCCCTTACTTACTTTAACATTTTAAAGCAGCTCGACTCTTCGTTTAAATGAAACCCGACTGAGACAGAAAAGTAGAACCGCTGTGGGTGCAATGGCAGTGCGGCTGCTCGCCTGCCCCGCCCACTCCTCGGGTTCCGTGAAGAACAGGTGAAATCCACCAATTTCAGACAATCTTCTCTATTTTTCAGATGATGAAAGCAAGGCCCAGCGAAGGTCTTGCAACCTTAGAAATAGAGCCCATTTATTTCGAGTCCCAGCCCCTTTTGTTATTGTTATTATCTTCAGTAAATCCCACTAAGCGCCTCTTGAAGAAAATGGATTAAAGCCAATGTTTTCCAGTAATGCCTCCAGATAAACCCACTCGTTTTTCAAACAGATAACATAAACAAATAAAGGCCTGGCTTTTGGAAAATTCCTGAAACTATGCCAGGCTGTTACATCTCATCACAGACCATCAGCCCGCTCTTTAGGGTCCAGGGTAAGCAGCCCGTTCTCCTTCCAGCCTTACTTTCTGCTCTGGGAGTAGGCACTTTTCCTCCATTACAGCCTCCTGGGCCCAGACAGGGGTTTGGGCAGGTACCTACTTTACTTTGAAACCTCGGACTGTAGCTCGTCTGTGCCCTTTCCTGTTCCTGTGCGCTGCTCGGCTGAGTCCCTTGCAGGCCCAGCTAACGTTCAGTGGATTGTACTGAACTGGGTGTGGTTTACCAAATCCTCTCTGTTAATTGGAGAAAAGGGGTTCAAGTCTTAGCAAGTGCAGAAAAGTTGCCTTGAGAAACATCTCTTCTACTTCCTCCTTAATTTCACAGCCTGGAAGCATTCATAAAATTGATGAAGAAAAACAATATAGGCTCATTGTCTTCTAATTATAACTGTCTCTGGCGTTTTTGTTGCATCCGTGGTCTCCCCATAGCTGGAGATTGATTCTAGTCTTGCTGCAAAATATATTCTTTGGCATATGCTTTTTTTTTTTTTTGCTTCATTCTACTTAATATTTAAGATATTTATGATTAGCTTTACAGATCCATTCGCTCTAATGGGATATTAGATTTGGAATAGGCATTAGAAGCCATCGAGTCCATTTTCCTGCCCAGATACCCTCTCTGACACCTTGAAGGCCAGCCATCTTGCTTTTCTCTTTGTCCGCTCTGGACAGGAAACGGACTCGCACTGGGTTTCGTGCATCCCAGGGTTTGATCAGCTCCAGCTTTTGGAGAAATCTTTCTTCTGTTAAGCTGCTGACAGCCTCCCATGCCACCACACCCTGGTCTTGGCTCTGTCCTCTGGGGCTACATGAAATACACCTCATCTTTCACATAATCCTTGTTGGGTTTCAGGTGTGTACCTTTCAACCAGTCAATTTCATTTTAACATAGAACCTTCATGAAGGATCCTGTGCGTTTTGCCAGGGTAGACAGAGTGGGGTTAAGGGGACAAATACAGTGTGACACACTCGGTTCAGCCTAATAGTAACCTGCTGTACATGGTCATACTGAAAGGAAATCACTGTAAAGAGGGTATCCTATGACTCCATTTATATTGATTCCAGAAAAGCAAAAAAGTATCATTCTGAAATTTTGAAAACAGATCATGGCAGCCAAACACAGTGGGGCAGGATCAGCTGCAGAGAGAACAAGGGAGCCCTTCGAGGTAATGGAAACATTCTAGGTCATCATCATGGTGGCAGGTATCCCATTACACATTTTTCGAAGCTCACCAGACTCTACACTTCACATTGGTGAATTTTGTTCTATGTCAATTATAACTCGATAAATAATATGACTTCCCTCTAAATAGAGAGAGAGAAAACCAGAATGTCTACTAGCTCCAGAAAAAAAGTTTACCCAAATTCCAAAAACCCCACTTGTGTCTTCTGCCATTCACTAATCCATCTCCCCAAGGCCAACCACCATTGTGACTCCAAACAGTACAATTTGTTTCACCCGTCCTTGAACTTCATATTCATGTCCTCTTGCAGCAAGCTTTCTTTTGTGCCTGGTTTCCTTTGTTCATCGTGATGTAAGTGAGCTTCATCCATGATGCTGTGCACGGTTTGTTCATTTTTAATATTGTGCAGTATTCTACTTGTGTAAATAATCAGCAAGTTGATGGAATTCTGGGTTGTGTCCAGTCTTTAGCTATAAACATTCCAGTACATTTCTCTTGGTGAACATAGGTACGGAACTCTGTTGGGTACACATCTGGGATTGGAACTGCTGAGTCACCGGGAATGCGTATGTTAACTTTGCCAGATGTTGCCAAACATTATTCCAAAGAGTTGCTCTGTTTTACATCCCCACAAGCAACGTGCAAAAGTTCTGGTTGTTGCACATCTGTTAACAGTTGCTATTGTCTGTCTTTTTCATTTTAGCCATTGTGGTGGGAAGGAGTATTATTACACTGTGGTTTTAGCTTGTACTTCCTGATGAGTAATGAAAGCGGGCACCTTTCTAAATGCTCCTTTGCCATTTGGATATCCTCTTTTATGAAGGGTTTCTTCCAATCTTTTTCCTGTTTCTCTGTTGGATTGTCTGCCTTTTCTTGATCTGCTTTTAAAAGAGCAATTTTCTCCAAAATGATAATATAGTAGTAATTTTTGTAACTAACTTTTTCCAGATACAAATCTGCAGCATCTTTATTATTTCTGGGTTTGTTTGTTTTTTTTAAGGAAAATGTATTGTCGCCCTAGGAGATGATGAAATGTTAACCCTGGAAGGAACTTAACGTCCCCATTATAAATTCCATTTAGAATATCTTTGTGGGGCTCATACTGGGACTCCAGCCTTGTGTTAGGTTTCTGTCTCTCATGAGGACAAAAGGTAGGGAAGGAGGTGCTGGGCACATAGCTGAATTTGATCTTACAAACCAGGAAGAGGAAGTGGGGCCCAGAGAGATAAGGTCATACAGCACAGCAGACCTTTTACTAAAGCATCCGAAGCAGCAGTAGAAATTAGGAACAAACTGCTGGAACCCAAGGAGTTTTTCCCAAGTCAAGTTAACCCAGCCTTCCTCAACAGAACCAATGAGGAAGTCTTTGCTCATCAAAATTCAACCTTTCCTGGCCCTGGTCGGCTAGAGAGCATCATCCCAATACACCAAGGTTGTGGGTTCATGCAAGAATCAACCAATGAATGCATAATTAAGTGGAACAACTAATTGATGTTTCTCTTCCTCTCTTTCTAAAAAATCAATTAAAAAAAAATTCAACACTTCCTTCAAGGCCTAGCTCAGATGTATTCTCTGTTTTGAACCTTTTCTGCTCTTCCCAGCTAAATCCCATGATCTCTGCCCTGGGTTGGTTTGTAACATTTACCCAGTTCTCTCTTGAACTGTTTGTCCATTGCCCCGTTTCCTGTGCTAGGTGGGAAGCCCCTGGGGAGGCAGGGTTGGCTTGCTTCTTTTTGTTGGGCATGGTGGGAAGGAGGTTTGCATAAATCAGCTGCTCCGGAAAAGTCTAAGGAGAAAGGACCTCAGGGACTACATTCCATGAAGCAACTGGCAGGCCTGTTTGTATGGAACTGACAGAGAGCTTTATCTTGGAGTAGTGACTCCTGCACTTTTGAGAATGGAATCACGGGCCCCAGAGTCATCACAGGCAGAGGAACGGCCTTTCCTTGGTAGGATGCCCCGGAGTGTGAGCTGCGCTGCAGGTCCCTGCCTGCCCAGAGCTGGTGGCTAAACTCACTCCCGCTCCTGCTCCTGCACCAGCCTGTGGTCTGGCGTAGAATCAACAGCTGGGCGGGTTCTGGAGGAGAGAGTTTTTGAACTCTTACATTACGCTAAGGCAGGTGAGTGAAGAAAAACTGGGAGGGTAAGTACACAGTGGAGAGGGCAGGCTAAGCCAGGCTAAGTCCCTCTCCTGTCCCCTTCCTTCCTGCTTCTCCCTCAGGTCCCTGGTCGGCAGCCACAGTGGCGTGACAGTAGCTGCAAGGGTGTGTGCAGCATCTTTCTTCAGCTTCCCTTGTAGCAGGTGCTGCCCTGCCCACTCTCCACCCCCCACCCTCCTGGCGGCACTCAGGGTGACTGCATAGTGGCTGGCGAGGCACAGGGTGTGGGGGAAATTTGTCCTGTCATCACTCGGGCAGGGCTCAGCCTTGGATCAAAGATGTTTGGAGTCCCCAAGGCTGTCATGTGCCAAGATCCGGGAGTAGTATATATTCTATGCCCAGTAAGGGAGTTGGCCGGACCTCAGAGGAATTTCTTTAGACTTGAGAAAACAAAATATTTTCTAATAGCCTGATAAATGGTCCTTGCGACAGATGTGGAAGGGCTGGGGAGGAGCTATGGACCGTCCTTCCTGATTCCTGATTCTTAGGGGACAGGAAGTGAGCCAGAAAGGGGGAAGGGAAGAGGGATCATAGACCTCTAGAATTTGATTTTCTTGTTGTGGGTTTTGTTGTTGTTGTTGTCATTTATTTGTTTTGATTACTACCATATAGTCAAATTAAAGGGAAGGAAACAGAGAGCCAGAGAAACCAAATAACTGGTTAGAGGTAAAACTTGAACTAGAACCCAGGGCATGAGATACAAAAATTAAAATGGAAAAGGGGGGGCCTGACTATTGATCACTGCTGAGCGTCAGGCACTGTGCGGGTCTGTGCGTGTGTGTCGCCTCAGTTTCTCTGTGAGACAATCCTGTTAAATCACAATCGCATCATTTTACAGACCCAGCCACATGTCAAAAAAGAAAAAAATGAAGTGCCTACCCGATTGCCTGGTACAGTCCTTGTCACTGGGGATACAATGAAGATAGACATGGAGATGGTCCCTGCTTGTGGTCCTTGTGGAGAACAGAGCCAGGGAAAGGGGTGTTCCGTGGATGTCGTAGGAGTTCTGGGTGCTGACGGCGGGGCTTCCTGCAGCCGCTGGAGTGGCCAAGGCCAGACACGTAGGCAGACACCAGACCCTGGAGGGCAAGGTAAGAAGTTCGGATTTCTCCCAGGATGGGTGAAAAGGTTGTAAGTGACCGGATGACAGTAGCAGATGTCCCTGCTCTAAAGAGTGGACTTTGTTGAGGAGGGTGGATGGGAGGGATGGGGACTAGAATCAGGGCGATCAGCTAGGGGACCATGGCAAAAGTCCACTGCAGCAAGAAGAGTAGCCTGAACTCGATTAGTATTAGGGGGATAGAGAGAAAAGGGCGAATGAAAGAAGTAGGTTCAGGGGTCACCAGGACTGATGGGCTGTGATGGATGAGGAGTCAGAGGAAACCGGCCCGACTCTCACGTTTTAGGTCAAGCAATATTGTCGTCACCATGCCATCACCTACTCAGTTGCCCCAGTGAGAGAACTGAAGCTCACAGAAGTGACTTATCCAAGGTCAGCCAGCTCACAAAGAGTAGAGCTGGGGTTCCAGCCCATTTCTGTCTGATACCTTCCCAATGCCAATGATTTTAGAATTTTCCTGCTCGTGACTGTCTGGACCACAGACTAGAAGTGTAGGCTTCTGCAGTGCATAGACTTATTCGGAGACTTAGCAGTTCGTTTGAAAGTAATGTTAAGAACCTCCCTACCCAATCCGCTGGTGCAGAGAGCTACTCAGCCTGGCTTAATGGAAGAAGCACGAACCTGGGTTAGGAGACACAGGTTCAAGTCCTTGTCCTGCCACATCACGTATCTTCTCTGGACCTCCATCTGAGAATTTGGGCCCTGGGCCAGGTGACCTCTAACAGTGATTTCGGGATTGACTTCTAAGGCTCTACATGCCCAGGGAGCTAGGAATGTGCTTAAACACAGAGTTAGAGGCTAGAGGCTTTCTGGAAGCCATTTAGTTCGTGTTTCTAAATAGTATGTTATTCTCCTCTAAAGGGGTCCCGGCTGTGACCCGTCTAACCTGGGGCGCGCTTGGGTCCCATGACGCACTGATCGAATCAGACTCTGTGGAGTGAGGCTTCCGAGAAGCACCTTGGAATGTTCTCTAGTGACCCCATTGTGTAAGGAGGTTTAAGAACCGCCGTCTTAGAGGATGCTGAAGGAGGAGCCAACCCTGCAGAGAGTTGTTCCAGGGAAGGGAACACGTGGCTAAGAGTTAATCCTGACTGGGCTCTGAAATGGATTCCTGGTACTACCGAAAAGGATAGGTAGGGAAAACGCAAGAGTTAGAGCCATTCCCCGGTGTTCCTCTCTCCTCGCAGCCTCACCCCGGGCATTGTTGCTGTCATCAGGCCCCGAGCAGGAGGTGACTTGCTGCAAGTATTATGAGAGAAGAAGACAAAATAATCTGCGTTGCTCTAAATAAGCAAGATTACGTCTGGTCAAGAGATGAAGGAAGACTTTAAGTAGTGAGATAAGCCTTAATAACACCTTAAATTTCATCAGTCAGAATCTGTCAGCAAACACTTAGAAATGCACGCACTGTGCCAGGTGCCATACCTCCTGTGAGAAGTAAATAGGAGAGATGCAGAGATTGACCTTTACCCTCCAAACCAGAGGAGATGACAGACAAGCAAACAGGCAACCTCCGTGTGACGCGAGAGGCTCTGGGAGCCCAGAGGAAGGCCACCGAATGCACATCAGGCAGTCCGGGAAGGCTTCTTGGAGGAGTTGGTGCTTGAGCTGAGTTTTGAAGGACAGGTTTGAATTAACCAGGTAGAAAGATTTGTGTGGATATGAAAGGGAGGTATTGGTGCCATTACAATGTTTTATAAGGCCCGAAGCCCTCATCCATCCATTATTTCATTTAGTTGTTGATATGGTTGGGAAATTCACCAACTGATATTTTCTTCTGGTCCTCTAGATTCTCGAGGGACTAGGATGAAAAGCTATTCTCGTCATCACTGAAAGATAGCCAGAGGCCCGCATTTGACAACCACGCCTCTTACTGAAGGAGCCGTCTCTGTGGCTGGCCTCTCTATCCACTTTCTCCCTTAGTCTCTCTGGTAACCTGTGAATGGATGGAATTCCCTCCCTTTTACAGACGAGGAAGCCAAGGCTTAGAGATTCTCCTCTCTATCAACACTCATGTACTTAATGGTTAAGCAGGGACTCGGCAACGTTAAGTACTTTTTGGATTAAGGTGAAGACTAGATTAATAATTAGTCCTCTGACAGAAGGGCTTTCTTTTACCATATCTGCTGCTATATATGGCCTTAAGAAATGATTATTTCTTATTATTAATTGTTATTATTATTATTATTTCTCACCCATTCCCTGTCTAATCGTAATTGTTTGACTATCACAACCCAGGAACATTAATAACAAGGATGTTGCTTTGACTTGACTATGGTTAATTATAATCGTGCTATCTTAAGGAGCTTCTTCTACAACTCCATGCTAACTTAGCAGAGCTCATGATGTCCAGGGTTCAAGCATAACGCCAAACTGATCTTCTCAGCTGGATTGCAAGCTGTGACCCAGAGAGGTAGGCACTGAACTCTGCTGGAGTCCCTAAGCTTTCCAGGTAGTGCTAGTAGATTCTCACAGCTGCAGGGGCCCCAGGTATGGAGATATGTGTGTTCAAGATCGTTTATTCCCTGAGAATCATGGGAGAATGTGGAGACTCAAGAAGGATATTCCCAGTTCAGAATATTGTTCTGCAAACTGGCTTTTAGAAAAATTAGATAGTTTTAGGAGTTTCCTTATAACTAAAATAGACATTGCTCCTGTATGAGGAAGGAATGGGAAAGCTGCCTTTAGAGCTTGGAAAAGGGAGAGAGACTTTAATTTTTTTTTTTAATTAAGATATAATTCACCTACAATGCCATTCACCCTTTTTTAGTATACATTTCCCCAAGCTTTGACAAATGCATATAGCCATGTGACCACCACCACCATACAGGTATAAAACAGCTCTGTCGCTCCCCAAATTTCCTCTTTTCACTTTATCCCTCCCACAGCCCTCAGGCCCTGACAGCCACCGACCTGTTCTCTCTCCCTATAGTTTTGCCTTTTCTGTTATGTTACATAATGGAATCATACAGATGTACCTTTTAAAATACATATTGGCATATAGGTGCATACATTTTTTGTACCTCTTTAATTTTGTACCATATGTATATGGGTGAAGAGGTAAAGAGATTAAGAAGTACAAACAGGTAGTTACAGAATAGCCATGCAGATGTAAGGTACAGTATAGGAAATGGAGTAGCCAAAGAACTTACACACATGGTCCATGGACATGAACAATGGCGGGGGGATTGTCTGAGGGGGTTGGGGTGCTGGGTGGAGGGGGGCCAAGGGGGAAAAATTGGGAGAACTGTAATAGCATAATGAATAAAATATAATTTTAAAAAAGAAAAAAAAACTTGTTCACCAGAAGTATATTCCAAAAATACGTTTCCCGCTTCACAGTAAGACGTCTGTGCATGTGGCCTTGGGGGTTGGGGTGGTGGCTCTCTGATCAGATGCAGCTCAACCACCGATCAATACCATCACGAATTTCCCAGCTTTCAGTTATGTGGTTAAGGAGAGTACAATTGAAACTTTAGGGAAAGGATTAAGGTAGGAAAAAGAGAGAGGATCTTTCTTTTTGGTTGCAAAGTTTATTATCCTTACCTTTGTTTCCTAGGGTCTTGGGTAGCCTGAAGAAAGAATTGTTATTGAATGTTTAACAATCATATATATTCAATAATTCTTTTTCTAAAACTTCTCTAGATTACAGTGCTATCCAATAAAACTATGCAAGCCACAAATGCAAGCAACAAACAACCATAATTAGAATTTAAAATTTTATAGTAGCCACATTAAAAAAGAGACAAGTATGAATTATTTTTAAATGTTTTAATAAGGTTATATTTAACCCAGGATATCTAAACTATTACCATTTGAACATGTAGTCAGCATAAAAAATTAATAGAGATATTTTACGATATTTTTTCACACTAATCCTTTAAAATTTGACATTCACTCGCAGCTCATCTCATTTTGGATCTGTCACATTTCAAGTGCTCAGTAGCCACATGTGGCTTGTGGCTGTCGTCTTGGGAAGTGCAGGACTAGAACTTAGGTTTAAAGTTACTTTACTTCTGAAGAGTAGAAACGACGGCAGGCGTCTAAATAGCTTGTTGTGGAACACACAGGGCAGAGGACAACGCCTGGCAGACCGGGGTTCATTTAGTCATCCGTTCGCCATGTACAAAGCGCTTGCTTTGTGCCAAGTGCTGTGGTCTTGGACCCGCAGCCAACGCACTTGACGACTTTGCAAAAGTCACTTCTCTTCTCAGGGCCTCCAACTCCCTGTTCCGCCTTTGAGAAAATTAAGATACGCATGTAAGAAGGAGAGTAATGTGTGTCCCAGCTGGAGGAAAATACACCTGGAAATCATTCGCTTGCTGGTGGCGTTTTGAAAGGCCATCAATACCAATCACTTTCATTGATTCTGTTGATGGAGTTCTCACAATCCCTTTATTATTAATGTGAAAACTCGATCAACCCCATAGGATTTTACTGGGGGAATTAATCACACGAGTCTTTTCCATGGAAACGGTAATTTGTCATGCTGACCATGTTGCCCAGGACCCCAATTTCTTCACCAGTGTTTTATCGACCATCCTTTTAGGGAAGTTATAAGGGAGAACAATAAAAACAAGTCATAAATTCTTTTGTGACATCAAGTGTTTTCTGAAAAACTAAAGGAGCATCCCTGTCTATCACGAGTAGGTTTAGCTGTGGGAAGATGTCTAGGAGGCGTCACAAGGAGTGGTGCCGGAGCTGTCTTAGTATTGTCATTAAAGCTTGGAAATAAAGTCAGATTCATTCATTTGTAGGTGGCCATGACTTAGGAATGACTGCAGCTTAAACAGAAAGAGAAAATAGAGTCACACTTCCAAAGAACAGGGTGGTATTAGCCATACGGCTGGGCTATCAGGTGAAATCATTTGGGAAAAATGATTCCACACAGGTGTTTAGAAAGAGAGAAAATGACTCTTAGGAAATAGAAGTGTTGGAAACTTATTAAGCAGATAATGATCAGAAAACCAGATACCATCGCTGGTGGCGGCAGCCCCAGCCGGCAGCGGTAATCGGGAACCACGGGCACAGGCAGACATTGCAATTGCTAAGCCCGGGTGGTAAGCACCAAAAAATAATCCCTGACTTTGGCACGAGGCCTTTTAACTTTGCAGAGCTCTTTCACAACATCATCTTCTTGGAGCATTGGAGCGGTCGTGCGTGGGAAGCAGGGCGCATGTTGTAATCCCCACTTCACAGATAAGGAGACAGAGGCTAGCAGTGAATGGCAAAGATGCCTGTGAGAGTGGTGGGCTGTTTCATTTGGGTTTTGTTTATCACTGCTACATCTTGGGCCATCCTAAGCTTCTCCAGAACCAAAGCTGAGGATGCCCTGATGCTGTATACAATGTACAGCAGGCACAGAGCTTCCTAGGAGAGTATATGTCGAGAGACGTCCTAGCAGTTCAGCTGACTTCCAGCTCACCGAAGAGAACTCAAACACAGAAGGATGTTGGCCTCCTTTTTCTCATAAATGCATAGGCTTCTCACTTTGGACAAGATGGAAAGGAAGGAAAATAGCTGTTCTCATTCACTGTATTTCCAGGGATGTCAACCACAAAAGAAATGGAATCATTGCTGAGAAACACTGCCCTAGAACCGAACATAATGAGCTTCATTAGAAAGGAAAAAAAATATTCTATGTCCTATCTGATATATGATAACCCCTTCTGTTCACAATGCACTTTATAATTTATGAAACTTTTTCAGACTTACCTCGATCAATTCACATGTGTAGGAATTCCACAAGTAGCAAACAGCTACTGTTTCTTCTACACAGTGCATTGTTGAGTGAATGAATGAAGGAACCCATTTTATGGATGAGAAAACTGAGATCCAAAGAGGTTGAAGGGTTTGTTCCAATAACAGAAACATGACTGAAGCCCATATTTTCTGAATTCAAGTCTGACCATGTTCCTACCTGAGTTCTCCCTTGACATCTGGTTTCTAAACTTGCATCGTGGGGTATTGGCAGGGGAAATTGTCATACTTTCCATGAAGTAAGGATTTGGGGGATCTCAGGTCTCTCCAGTCATTCCTAATCACTTACATTTCTTTAAATTAAATCATTACTCATTCTCTCTGGAACAGCAGTAAAAAGACCAAATTGACATTCCACTTCCCAAACAGCCCAAGGCACAGTGAACATGGCAGGGAACAGTGCCCAAACTCCTAATCATCTCATCAAGAAACTGAAGCAGAAGGATTAATTTATGAGCCATCAATCGCAAGTGTAAAATACTGACAGCTTGGCAAAAGAAAGTGGAGAAAAATAAATACACGCACACATACACACTTAAAAAAATAAATACCCAAGCAGCACCTGGTCCTGATCCCAGTTTATAGCACAGATGCCTCAGCACAGGAGAGGGTGCTTGTTTATTCTCCAGGAATTTCAGTATCGAAGAGAGAAATCTTAAACAAAAATTAAGACTCTGGGTGTTTATTACCAAGCCTAAAAGGAGGAATGAGAGAGTCAGTTGTAAGGAGAAAAAACGTGGCTTTTATAGATCCAGAGGTGTTCAGTGAAATGTACAAATTTTTTTCACGCAGGTAGGATTCACACGCTGCTGGACAATTTCTGCCAAGAAGGCCAAGCGTCTTCTTAAAAGAAATTTTTCAGAATTCATGTCTCCAAATTGGAAGGGACCTTAAATTGACCATCTGGTGTAACACCCTTGGCCCCGGATGGTCGGCCAACTGTGTCAAAAACATTTCTGTCATGGTCATTGAGCCTCCACTTGTCCTTGAGTGGTGGGCAAATCCAACGTCCCTTGAAGTACTGTTTCTCTTTTTCTGAGTTCTGGAAAGTGTTGCTATGTTAAGCCCCAAACTGCCACCGAGGTCCTTCTACATTGCAGCCCATTCCAAACAAAGGGAATCCCTTTTCCATGTGACAGCTCAGCAGCCCCTGAGGACTGTAACCACGATGCTCTTCCCCATGCAACCAAACATCTCTGAGCTAAATGTCTCCAGCCAGAGGGTAGTTAAAACATTCCAAGGAGAATTGGGTTTCCAGACCCGTTATCGTTGCGGCCATCCTCCTGGACAAATTTCAGGATGCAAAGCCAGACTCCAGATTGTCTGTACTGCAGAGGGCACTTCTTCTGGGATGGTTACTTGACATCTACCTCTGACCTCAGAAAAAGGCCCACTAAGTGGAGAGGAAGCACAGGAAAGGAGCATGTTCTCTGATTTCAGGGCTCAGTAAGCACCGGTAGGATCCACAGCCTGGGATGTTCTGAGTTGTCAAGGCAACAGGCAGCACCACATCAATACCTCAACACCGCAGCGATCGGGGCCTGGCCTTGGCCCAGGCTTGTGGCTGAGGGCCCAGCAGCAGGTGAGGGACTGCGTTCCCCAGAGGATCCCTCTGGGGCAGGCTGACTCTCCCTCCCTGCTGCTCAGGCAGCAGCCCCATCAGGCTCACTCTTGCCCCAGCAAGTCAGTTGTAAATTATACTCTGACAGCAGCACAACCTGTCCACCTGGGACCTTGACTCTCTCCCACCCAAGTTCTACAACCTCGGGAGAGAAAATGAGCCCAGTAAATGACCAGGGATTTAAAAAGTGAAACCGGAGCCCCGGCCGGTGTGGCTCAGTTGATTAGAGCATTGTCCCGTGGACCATAACATCGCGGGTTCAATTCCCAGTCAGGGCACATTTCCAGGTTGGGGGTTCTATCCCTAATTGGGGCACATTTGGGAGACAACCAGACACACTCTCTCCTCTCTCTCTCTCTCTAAACAATGAAAAAATGTCCTCAGGTGAGGATTAAAAAAAAAGTGAAACCGGAGAACAGGGGCATTGAGAGGCAGCCAGGAGTCAGTCTTTCTTTGAGCTTTGACGGGAAGCTCCCTCCCATGGAACACCCATAGAACTTGAGAACTAAAAGAAACATCACAAACCCAACTTCCTCCTTATAGATGAGGAAACAGACCCAAAGAGAGGAAGTGAACTCCTCAAGGGCGCACAGTGACACAGAGGCAGAGGCTGGGAAGGACCACCCCCTAGAATCTGTGTTTTCTAGGACCTACCACGAAGGCCCCACTGCAGGAGAGGACCTGAAATGGCCTCTCCCTCCCTTCGCCCGCTTCTTACAGGTGGAAGGCAGGCTCATGACCATTGTATTGTGATTTCCACATCAAACAGCTGAGGCGCCATGTCGAACCTAAACTGCGGGCTAACAAATGGAGTGTGCGCACCACGCTGGGTCTCAGCAGCTGAGAGCTCGGCTCCTTGGCTCCGCCTTCCGCATTGATATTTTTATATTTATATTTGGATTAGCCAATCACCAAGATCCCTTCCAGGTCTCACTTTCTGAGACTGTTTCGTGGTCAGGAGGCCCAGGAATTTGTTAGGCTTACATTATAGAGGGATTTTGACCACTGTTAGTAGAGCTAATAAGGAACCTATATCTCTGCCAATTGCTTCTTTTACCCTCATCAGAGAAGGAAGGGTTTTGAGGATGCAACTTGAGGGGGAGCCTGTGGGTCAAGGGGAAGATGTTCCAGGTTCTCATGAGACATGCTGGTACCTAGCAGGGGTGGAGCCTTTTGACCTGCTCTGTCTCTAGGGAAGCCTTCCACAGCCCCCAGCCTGGTTCAAGAGCAGTCACGTGTGCTGCCACAGCTTCATCAGTGCCATCACCACACTGCCATGTGGCTGCCTCTCCACTGTGTCTCGTTTACACCAGTGCGTGGCACGTGGTGGGTATTTACCTCATTCCTAATAACTGATGGAATGGGCAGAACCTCTGTGTACTGAAACAGGAAGGAAGGACAGGGGTGAGGTTGTGAGGAGTTTGGAATTACCCTGCTTCGGCTTGTCATATTACGTGGGCGAGTCTCCTGCCTCCCTTTTTATAAAACAAGGGATTGGATCAGGTGAACGGCTTCCAAACTGGTGTGTAACACACAGGTTTCTTGGGTGTTTTTCAAGAAAATAAAGTCTCCCCGGGTAATGTGGATGATGTGTCACACTGCAGATCCTTCTTGGAGATTCATGTCTGTACTAGAATGTTAAAGGCTCTGAAAAGTCCTGCAGTAAAAACATCTACTTAATTTTATTTAAACCAACTTTCTCCAAAATCTTCTGGCCTCTTCTATCTGAGGCACTGGTATCGTGAAGTATACAACCTGGGGCATCTGAACTGACTGATTTCCAAGTCTTCTTGTAACTACATCTCATCCAGAGATGAAGTGGCCTGGTATAGTGGAAAGACCAGAGTTTGAATCTTGGCTGTGCCTTTTAGCATCTGTGAGGTCTTTAATAAGATATTTAACTTTTCAGACTTGGATTTCCTCATCTGTAGAAGAAGCATGATAACACCTATTTGTTAAGGTTATAGATGATTGACAGTATTAAATGAGATAACAGATATCAAGTATCTAGTGTACTCTTTGAACCATAGTAGGCCCATAATAAATATTAGCTCCTTGACCTGTTACTCCTGACACTCTTCTTTTACCTCTCACCTCCACACCCCTAAACCCAGAGCCAGCCCCTGGCAGGGCAGAGAATGCAGCAGTGGGGTAGGCTGAGTCCAAGTCCTTGTTATCTTGGTTTCATGGAAGGACCACACCCCAAGAGGACCAAGGTGAAGGGATCAAGGCGGAGGAGTCAGAGGATCCCGCCCTTCTCTGCCAAGAAATTGTGTCCTCTGTACTAGGCTGAAAAGAGAAGATTAAAGAATCTTCCAAACTATTCCAGAATGAATGCCTAGTGTCATAAAGCCACTATTTAAAGCAGCAAACCCAAGTGCCAACTTGAGGGCAAAGCTTTGGCCTGTTTGCCTGGGCGAGAAGCTGAAACCAAGGTGGTGATCTGTGTGATGGCAAGCAGAAAGGACGAGGCTCAGGATGGCTTCTAGGAGCTTTGGCAACAGCCATTGCAGGATCTGCCCTTGGAGCAAAGCCACCACTTGACAAACCCAAAGCAAGCACCAGGTCTGTGCCAGGCATCGGGCTCGATTATGGTGGAAGAACCCAGGAGCTCTCTGGGAGGCAATGGGGCTTTCCATTCTGCAGGAATGAACTACCTGGTTGTATCAAATATATCAAAATCTTTGTGAGCCGATCTCCTTTTTTATTCCCTTCCCACTGTAGAGTACTGTTAGGGGAAAGAGCCTTAGAGACACAGCGCCTTCAAGTATTAGTTTCATGACCTTGGGCAAGACACATAACGCCTCCAAGCATTTCCTCATGTGTAAGATAAGAACAATCATCCCTAACTCACAGAGTAGTTGGGAAGACCAAGTGAGCTAATCTATATGTACCCTGACATGAGGCTCAGACGACTCTGACAAGGAGACCGACATTTTAAAATTCTAATAGTTGCATTAAAAAAGCAATTAACATACCACACCCTTTTATGGATGTTATTGATTGGCACAAGGATAAATTAGGTATGTAACTGCAAGGGAAAAAAAGAAAAGAGAGTTGATTTAAATAAAAATTATTAAGTCAATAATGGTATAGCCGGTGTGTAGTTATGTCAAAACCCATAAGTAAGCTATGTGAGTGACAGAAGAATGGGAAACTCTGAGTGACAACAGAAGCAAGTACAGGGCTGGCAGGTGGCAGGCACTGCAGGTGATTTCGTCTTGCTTTCCTGGGAGTGGAAAGGAAGAATAGAAAGGAAGAGGGGAATGAGGGAGAAAGCAAAACTACTTCCTTATCCACATATGTAACTTCTAAGTGTACTTAAGCCCTACGCGGCTTGTTCAAGTTCCCCTTTATGTATGAATTGACCCTTATTTTTGTTTCCTTCTAGCTCTTAGCTCCCTCCTTATGACATTCTTTTTTGTCTAAGTCTTCTGATACATTCAGGAATCAGAAGCTCTATGCCAAACCCTCATCTCCACCTATGCCAAACCCTCATCTCCAACACACTTTAAATGTGTCTTCCAGAGCTTTTCAGAAGATAAACATTGTAGTGGACACGAGTGAGAAAGAGACAGAGAGACAGAGAAAAAGGGACAGAGACAGAGAGACAGAGAGGGTATGAGAGTTACTATGGGAAGAGAGAGAACAGAACACAGGAGGGGAAAGCTGTGGGGACAGTAGAGTCAGATTGAGACTCCTGGGTCTTGGGGACAGTCCTGAGCTGTCTTCCTTTCCTAAATGGGTGACTGCTTCTTCTGCTTCCTTCTGCTTCTCCTTCTCCTCCTCCCCTCCCCCTTCCTTCTTCTTCCCTTTCCCCTTCCCCTTCTCCTTCTTCTTCCTTTCCTCAAGAAAGTAGAAATCTAGAAGGGGGAAGTGACTTGCCCGAGAAAACAATAAGTCTCTAAATCTGAATGTCTCAATTCTTGGTCACCTTTCTTGCTTTCTGGCGTAATGAGGAATCTGGGCTTTGCAGTCCTAAAAGAGCCAAAGCAGTTCTCCTTAAAAATAGGCTCTGCGTTAAAAACAAAACAAAAGCAATGGGACTAAATATCCTCAAACCCAGACTCTCTCAGGTCAGGGCCCAGCCCTTACGTGACACAGATGAACAGGCACTGGAGGAAGAAGCACCTGCCTGCGGTGGAGCGTTCCTTCGCCGGGGCAGGGCGGGGCGGGGCGGGGCGGGGAGGGGCGGTCCTTCGGGTTCCCCATTCACACAGTCACAGCTCATATGGTGACTGTTTTCTCCCCTCATTTCAAAGCTTTTTGTTGTATGTATAGCCATTGCACACTTCTTAGAAGGACCAAACTCAGGAACACTGACAACACCAAATGCTGGCAAGAATGTAGAACAATAGGAACTCTCATTCATTGCTGGTGGGAATGCGAAATGGTATGGCCACTTCGGAAGACAGTTTGGTAGTTTCCAGCAATCAGATTCCTTTGTATTTACCCAAAGGAGTTGAAAAATTATGTTCACACCAAACCTGCACACAGGTGTTTTTAGAAATTGTATTCATAATTATGAAAAACTTGGAAGCAACCAAGGTGTCCTTCAACAGGTAAATGGATAAGTAAACTATGGTACATTCAGGCAATGGAATATTATTCAGCACTAAAAAGAAATGAGCTATCAAATCATAAAAAGACATGGAAGAACTTTAAATGCACATTTTTAAGTGAAAGAAGCCAATCTGAAAGGGATATGAACTATATGATTCCAAATATATGACATTCTGTAAAAGACAAAACTATGGAGACAGTTTTGTAAACTGTAAGGGAGGGGAGGGATAAACAGGCAGAGGATAGAGGATTTTCAGAGCAGTGAAAATATTCTGTGTGATACTATAATGGTAGATACATGTTATACATTTGTCCAAGTCCAGAGAATTTATGATATCAAGAGTGAACCCTAATGGAAACTCTGGACTTTGGGTGATTATGATGTGTCAGCGTAGGTCAATTGTATCAAATATATCCCACACTGGGGGATGTTGGTAATGGGGGAGGCTATGCACTTATGGGAGCAGGGGGCATACAGGAAATTTCTTTACCTTCCCCTCAATTTTGTTGTGAATCTAAAACTGCTTGAAAAAGGTAAAGTCTTAATAATAAAAGAGAGTACATCTATATCATACACTACCAATCATCGACCCCATATTCATTCTCTCCATTCTTACTAATCGAACCCCAATTTTACATGGAAGACAATATGTCCGGTAAGGAGTATTTCCCAGCCTCTTTTGTAGCCAGAGGTCCAGGGCCACACAGTTCTGCCCTCCCCGCTTCCAGCCTGAAACACAGGGGTCTTGCTTGTGTATGAGCCACAAGTTCCTGCCCGCAGCAGGCCACAAGTTCACGGTGGTGGAACAGGGCTGGACAGCCTGCCCCAGACTTTTCATTTAGTAAGAAAAATAAAACTCCCGTTCGCTTATGTCACCATTCCTCAAGTCTCGGTTTCATGCAGTCAATGGAAACTCCTAACAATGTGTATACAGTAGAAAAATTCAATGGTATACAATGAAAAGTCAGTCTCTTTGTTCCCTTAACTACCAGACTCTTAGGTTCCCTCCCTAGGGAAAAAGCACGGTTAGCAACTTCTTTTACATCTTTCCAGATATTGTGTAAGAACATACAAGTATATACAAGCATAGATGTGACTATGTTTTCAAGGTTCTTTTGATGATAATTTAAATTTAGAATCCCAAAACCGAAGGGGTGAGCGTGTGAAACTTAGCTCAGAGATCCTCAGGGACAGTCAGAGAACAGGTGGAGGTGGCCACCCTAGTTGACAATCACTGTGCATAATGAGAGGTGTTTGTGACAAATGTGTGAGGGGACCGAAGAACGAGTTGAGGCTGACCGATTTAGACCAAGCTCCTCATTTCCCAAGGACTCCAAAGGAGTTAGTGACAGAGCCGGGACTAGAACCTAAGTCTCCAGGTACCTAATTTCATGTTCCAACATCACCCACGTGCAGTCATCAAGGACAGAGACTCTGAGGCCAAGATCGTCCTTGCCGCTCTGCTGCCGAGCAGAAGGGAAGAGAGGGCAAGTGGTTGGGGCCTGTTGGAAGCCAACCATGGCTAAGAAATTCTTTATTTGGTCCTGTGTCATGACCGACTTAAATTTCCATTCCCTTCTTATGTTCCCCGTGCACAAGTCCTGTGAATGTTGCCACATCTCTAAAGAACAGGCATAATTTGAGCTTTCCAGACTTTACGTTCCAGAGAGGTGAGCTGAGCCATCCCCAGATCTCCCCTGCCTGTTGTCCTGACTCTATTCCGGATGAGAGGGTTCTAGCACCATTGGAAAGTCACTCTTCCAGTTTAAAGTTATTAACTTCCTTGCTGCGAAGGCCCATGTAATGCCAGGGCAAGCCTTAGCTCTCTGCAATTCATAGTTTTTTTTACAATGGGCGCATGAAACTGGAATCTAAATCTGCGACATGGGAAATTCCCTCCTGTTCTTGAGAATCAAAGAATTGTGGTATTGGGTAAATTTGGCGAAGAGCAAAACTGCTGATCCAACCCAGGCAAGAGCCAACCCTCAAAGTGTAAAATAACTCCCTAATGAGTTGTCCAGTGCTGACCCTATTTTCACGTGGTCCACTCAGTGTGTAACAAGAACAAGTCAGGAAGGAAAGCACACCCTTCGCCCTCATTCATGGCTGCCTCGTTTAAAAGACATGGAAGAGTTTGCTGGCTAAGCTCGATGGCTAGGCAGGGGTGGCAGGCAGCTCAGCCTCTTCAGTGTGTTCCTCTCCTACGTTTCCCTCTGCTGAGAATGTCTTTTTGTTTCTTTCTTGTTACATAATTTATGCATATTCATTATGGACACCAGACAATACAGTAAAATACAATCAGGAAATACTAACAATTTGGACTTTGCAGTAAAACATTCTAGACTTTTAAAATTCTTACATTGCCATAAAGATATATCAAAATTGGACCATCCTATACCTAAAGTCTTAAGATCTACTTGTACATTACTGTATATCATTAACATCATTCAGTAATAATATGGGCATTTTTTAAAAAATGGAAGTATGTTGTCTGATTATGAAAAATATGGTACCGTAGTAAAAAAATGAAAATATATAGAATTGCATAAATAATCAAGATTACCTTTTAGTACATTACTGACTACATTCTAGCACAGAGTTTTCCCCATTTATCACACTCTCTGGGACAGCTTTTACCCTTCCCAAGCCTTTAGGAATCTTTATAAATCACATTTATATTCAAGTGGGTTATGCTATGTCAGTTGGAAAAATAGAACAAGGCATTGAACATATGAGTTACTATAAAGCTTCCAACACTCATCTGATTCTGAACATACTTTTTCCTCAGACCCATTTATTATCAGTGCCTAACGTGAGGTGGAGAAGAAGGAGCATAAAATTTGGAATCCAAATTCCAAATTTGAGTCTGGCTTCTGCTGACACGCACAACCGACCTGAGTATCCATTTTCTCGCCTGCGTCGGGGCAGTTCTGAAACGTGTTTCCTAGGAACCGGGCTAGGATCCGGGGAATACAAAAGCAAACTTTGTGATGATTGTTCAAATGCCTAACAATATTAATCATGTTTGCTACTATTGATAAGTTGAAAAATACTTCCCTAATCTTGCACGCCCAACCCCTTAGGCCTTTCTCTCCAATTGACTTCTCAACTGAATGGACAGGAGTAAAATGATACAGCAGAAGGGCAAAGTTCAGAGAGCTGGAAAGCCTGCATTTCCAGGTGATTTGGGTTAAAGGAGGAAATTGGACAAAATGACCCCTAAATGCTCTTCCAGCTTTGAGATCAGGTCAGTTACTCTGTGATCTTAAGCAAATCATTTCTACAAAGGCCCTGGCTTCTCATTTGTAAACGAAAGGGTTGGGCTGCATGATCTCTCTGATCTGTTTCCCTTCTGGGAATTTACACAACCCCGGTGACCTGCCTTCTGTTCCCTAGGGTACTCTGGGCGCCAGCTCGCCTGCAAAAACTACCATTCAGCCTTCCAGGTGTGGCCTCAGAGTCCGCAGGTGATGGGCTGTGGCTTCTTCTCTCTGTTTGGTTTTTCAGCCGAGTGACAACTTAGCAGAGAAAGCCAATCCTTCCTCAAGAGGCCTCCGACACAGGGCGAGCCAGGGTCACTGATCTACCTTCTTCGTGCCCCAGGATTAAGCATCCTCGTCTGTTTCCAGGTGGAGCCAGAGCCCCTCTGGCCCTTTCCCGTGTCCCCATTTGCTGCGCGCTCCAGACAAACTCATGTGCACCCTTTCCTGGGGTCAGCTGCATGCCCTCCCCACACTTTCTCCTCCTGCCGAGAGCGCCTCTCTCTGAGATCTTTTCCTTCAGGGAACGACTGAAATGCCTCCTCCTCCAAAAACCACTCTTATCTCCATAATCTCTCATCATCACTCCTTCTGAATTCTTTCTACGTGTGGTATGCACCTCTTTTTTAGTTCTTTTTTTTTTAATTATTTATTTATTTTTAGAAGGAGGGGGAAGGAAGGCGAAAGAGAGGGAGAGAAACGTGAATGTGCAGTTGCCTTTCACACACCCCTTTCACACACCCCCTACTGTGGTCCTGGCCCGCAACCCGGGCATGTGCCCTGACTGGGAATTGAACCAGGGATCCTTTGGTTCTCAGGCTGGCACTCAATCCACTGAGCTACACCAGCCAGGGTTCTTTTTTAGTTCTTATCAGTTTCTGTCTTTAAAAACAAAAAATTGAAAAACGTTGTGGCTCCCTGTCTGTCTTCTCAAGGGCTGGGCATCCCTTAGTGCTAACACCCATGTCTACAAGAATTCAATGCGGGGAGCACGGGCGTGAGTCCTAAGGGACTTTTACACGTCTACTCTTCCTTCAAGGTTTTGCTCATTAAAGTCGAGGCTTTGCTATTAGTCTCAGCGGGGCTCCGCCTCCCTGTTCAGCCCTGAGTCATGAACACCATCATCACCAGTATCAGTAAGTACCAACAGTCCCCCTGAACAAAAGGCCCAGAAAGACCCAGGTTTCACTCAACTGAATGAGTCATCAGACACGGGGAGGCGTCACTGGGGTTTCTGCCGTTAGGTTGGCCTGGGGTCAGATCCTAATGTTGCTGCCCGTGGTTAACTTAGTCACTTGCCATGTTACTTAGTTTCTCTAAGCCTCTGGTTCCTTTCCAATAAGATGGAACACCAATATCTTCCTCATAGGGCTGGTATGTGGCTTACACATTAACTGATGTCAACCCTCAGCACAGAGCCTGGCACCAGGAAAATGATGGCCAGCCATGCAGACTCACATGCTCCCGTCCTGAAGAGACTTGTCACTAACAGACTTTAAGTTTTATTTTTATTTAAGTGTAGTGGGTATACAGTCTTATATCGGTTATATAAGTTTCAGGTTTACGATACAGTGATTTGGCATTTTCGTACGTTACCCTGTGCCCACCCCACTGATTCTAGTGACCATCTAACAGATTTAGACGGTGTATTGTTTGATCAGTGACCCAGAGGTATTGGAGAGGCTCAGAGGTAGGGAAGTCAGTGCATCTTGTCATTTTCAGCGGACTTTTATGTATGTCATCTCATGGCTCCCCAGAATTCTCTAGAGGGTGAGCGGTGCAGGTATCATGACACCCACTTTTCAGAGAAGAAACCTTACACTCACAGAGGTTAAACGATTTGCCCAAGGTCTGCCTGCTTATAAAAGACAGGTGCTCCTGGTAAGTTAGAATGTGTCTCTGAGACTCAGACCTAGGTTTGCTTGGTTCGTGGCAAACGCTCTTTCTACAATACACTGAAATGATCAGGTGGAGGGGAGAGACTTGCCGTCGGCCTTAGTAAGGACAAGCCCTGGATACAGAAGAAATAGGAAA
Source organism: Mormoops blainvillei (assembly GCA_004026545.1). Lineage (NCBI taxonomy): Eukaryota > Metazoa > Chordata > Mammalia > Chiroptera > Mormoopidae > Mormoops > Mormoops blainvillei. The sequence continues at coordinate 70,261 of PVJD01005321.1, read as the reverse complement.
AGTGTTCCAGGCAGGGGCATTCTATAAACAGGCATAGAGGCAGGAACTATCAGGTTGGGTTCCAGGAAAAATGATTAGACGTGTTTTGCTACAGAGTTCATGGAAGAGTGGTATGAAATAATGGAATGAAGGCTGAACAAACACTAGAGGGCCTTGAATGCCAGACCAAGGAATCGAAGCTGTAATAGGCCATGGAGAGCCATGAAAGGTTTCGGAGGAGGGGAGTAACAGGATCTCATGACGTGAGAGGCCTCCAAATTGTGACTCACTGGGGATGGTTGAAGAAACTTATATTTAACTTAGAGAAGAGAAGGCTTCTTGGGACGGTGAGGGGTGTTTGTCAGACTTGGGGAAGAACCTGATTATCATCAGGGGAAAGATGAAACAGACTTGTTTCATGCGGGTTCCTTGAGGGATTGGCAGGGAAGCAGTGAAGACCAGTGGGTAGAAGCTCTCCAAGACAAATTCTCAGTTCAAACGGAGAAGAGCTTTCTGGTCCTTTCGATGCACTTCAACTGCAGTTTACTGAGAGCCCAGGGCATGCCCAGGGCACCGGTATGCACTGGGGTGAACAGCGTTAGATGGGGACGAAGTTCCTGCCCTCCCAGAGCTCCTGTGGAGTGAGGGGGGATACATCTTAAAGAGGATCAGCCCAGAAATGAAAGCTACAGCCAGAGCTGCCTAGTGCAAGTGCAGTCTGCTCTGACAGGCGTTCGCTCCCTGTCGCTGGAGTTTTCCAGGGAAACGTGTCAGGAAACGGGGATTCTTGTGCTCTGAGAAAGGTGGGGTCGATAATTTCTCAGGAGAGTCTATGCTTCTCCACCTGTTGCAAAATCTTTAGCAACCCTAAATCCCTTAATTAGAAGGAGAAAAAAAAGGCAAAAGTCAATTAACATCCTCTTTTTTTTTTTTAAAGCCCGTATTTGCATTTTCCATCTTAACTGGAGTTCGAGGTACAGTGTGTGGCCAAGCAGGAATTTCATCCTGAGCATAGCTGGCTGACTCCACCTATGAATTGAAAATCATTTAGCTGAAATTGTGACATAGTGTGCAAATTATGGCCTGCCTGCGGGTTGGGGCTGCGGCTGCGGCCGCGGCCCGCGGTGCTGGCGCAATCCTCCAGCAGTTAACGTAAAGACGACTCAGGGCAGGCTCCGGGGTGGTGGGGGCAGGGCCCTGCTGCAGTTAACTGGCTACAGGGGACAGGGCGGAGCGGCAGTGGGAAAAGGCTGGAAGTTGGGCCCCTGACATCGGTGCACCATCACCCTGTCTACAGAGAAGCATTGCATCCACAGTTTCATGGTTCTGAGCCTCGCTCCAGCCCTAGGAGGTATGTGGGCAGGCTGATGAGAAAACGGAGGCTCCGACATGTAAAAGGATTTTGCCAGGGTACAGTGGGCAAGTCTTAGAGCCCAGCATTTAGTAGGGGTCTCCTGAAACCAATGTGGGTATCTTTCTACCACAATCCCTGGGGTCAAGGCTAATCAGCTACGGACCTGCCAAGGGAAGACCACGCAGGCAGTGGTCAGGCACCACTGCCTACACTTTTGGGTTCCACTGCAAAATCTGCAACGCCCAGTACTATGGAATTGTGGAGGGATAATGAGAAGACTAATAACATCAATACTAATGTTACGCTGGGCAGTGCCAGACGCTGTGCCAAGCACTTGATATTCATCATCACCTTTAGTCTCACAGAAATTCTACCTCAGTTTTACAGGTGAGGAAGCAGTGACCCCGAGGCGTGAGGTGACTGGCAGAGCCAGAATTGGGAACCTCTGTCCGTATGATCTCAGGGGCCCTCTCTAAGGACAGCACTGCCTCCCTGTCACCTCTGCAAGTGGCCTTGCCAAGCCACTGAAGAGCATGCTCAGGACGCAATTTTCTGAGGCTTAGACAGGCTGCAGAGCTGCTCACACGTGGATATGAACCTCCTGGTTGCATAGATTCAGGTTAATCCGTTTCTGCCCTGTGAAAAATAAGGATAATGAGGGTACCTATGTCATAGGGTCAGTCTGAAGATAAAAAAAGGTAATATATGTGAAGTGTTTGGCCAGTGTCTGCCCACAGTGAGCACTAAGTTGATGGTAGTTTTTTCCGTCATTGTGGTGAGTGGTCGATTCATGTTTTCCAACGTGTGTGTGCTCCTGCTGCGTGGCCAGCCCCTGCTGGGCTCTGAGATGCGAATAGCATTCAGCCTGCGCCTTCAGAGAGCTCAGTCTGGGGATGCGGGGCAGACACAGCCGGATCTCTGCAGTGAGACACAGATGGGAACGGAGGTCCTGCAATGTACAAAGTGCTGTGTGGAGAGGAAAGATGTAGATTCCTCTTTTTCCAACTCACTTGCTTAGTTGGTCTCACCTTCCTCAAGATCCATCTCTCCCATGTTGTCCTAAAGACCCTATCTTGTCCTCACGGTGCTGGGTCTTCATTGCCAGCCCAACTCTGGGGAAGCCTTGAGAAATTTCTGCTCTGTCATAAATCTTCAAAGCATTATCAGTTTTTTAAACTCCCTTGTCTACCACAGAAAACACTGGTACTTGCAAATATTCACAACAGGATCTTTTGAAAAATATATCCCCTTAAAACAACACGCAAGCAAACAAACACACACACACACAAAAGTGGAACAACAGAATCCCCCCTCCATCTCCTTTTTGTCACCCGTGTAGAATCTGGGCCCGGAGAGGGTCTGTGACTTACCCTCCCGTCCAACAGAGAGCGTGTGGCAAAACCAGGCTAAAGCCATGTCCCCACTACAATATTGGTGGCTGTCCCTACTGCCCCATTAAAAAGAACAGTTTCCCCCAAATCTGGAATCAAACTGACATTTGGATCCACACGGCTTCTGGACCGAACCCATTATGGCTCATGTCCATGCACTTCTGACTTGTATCACCTCATTTGATTACTCCCTCTACTTAGTGAGTTGAGAGGGGTAACCACAGAGGAGGCTCGAGGGTCAGTGCTGGCCCAGCCGGCATTGGAACTGAATGCTTCTAGCTCCGGCCCAAATGCTCCTCCGGGCACATTGCAACCCTGAACGGGGAGCTGTGATGAGCGACCCAACACGTGTGTATAGTGAGAAAGAGCTGAGCCATTTTCTGCTTCTAGGTTTTGCAGAGGCGTTTCTTGGAGACTTCGCAGCTCTGGCTCTGGACAAGATCCTGCAAGAAAGCCACAGCCAAATTTCCTAAACCCTGCAATCCAGTTATTCATCTTTGAAAAAAAATCACAAAAGCATACTCTTTCTTTCTTATCTCCCCTCTTCTCCCCAAGCGAATCTTACACAAGTTGGTGCCCTTCCATTGGGTGACGAGATGTCGTAAGGGAAATGTTTACAGGCACTACAGGAATGGCCTGGTGCCGCGCCTACCTCATTACAATTCTAATTGGGGTGTGTAGCTTCTATAAATGGTAAGGCAACCCTCAGCAGCCAGTCTCCCCACTTCTTCCTGCCATTCCCAGTGGAGCCCCAAGAAGAGGAAGAGGCAGAGGAAGGTGAAACATGACCGGTGAGTGCATAGCATCTTCTCTACCAAGTCCTTGTTAGAAGCCCGCACCTCTCCTGCGCCAGCCTGAGAGGCCAGAGTGTCTAGCTCGGGACAGCTGCCCCAGAGGCTCTAAAGGCTGGATCTTAGTGTGTTAATGATTCTGTTCTTTCTCAGCGGCTCTTACGGTCCCAGGGGTAGATCACACTTGGGACGTAGTCCTGAGTAATGGGCAGGGTATTCACCGTAGCTGGAGGTCACATCCCTTTAGGCAGATGGCTCAGCTCTGCTGTGTCAAGCCAGCTGGTACCTGCTTTCTATGTTTCTCAGGGCAGTTTTACCGGCTGTCAGTAACATAGGCAAAGAAAAGTGCATCTCAGAGCTACAAGCAGTGAGTGACAGACTGGTAATTGACTTCAAAGAAACCATCAGCAGCGCCGGAATGCTTCTAAGTAAACTACTCATTCAGAAACACCAGCAGCCCTTTTTGAAAGTGACTTGATGAGCTGGGAGCCTCCCAGTAGTAGCAGAAGCAGCTGTGCCAAAGGCTGTCCCTACAAGCCAGAGAGGGCAGGTAGATAGAACGACAAGAAGCACGGGTTCTTTAGCTCTGGGGTCACTGTTGAGGAGTCGGGCCCTTGTCAGACAGCACCCCTGCCAAGCAGCATGCTAACTATTGCCTCTCCCGGGTGCTCAGCCCAGCGCATCGCGAAACCCAAACGAGCATGAATAAAATCTGCAAAATATCATGAATGGCATTTAGGGCCACGGGAAGTTTTGCCAAAGAAATCGTTGAGCATGGTACAAAAGGCAAATGCTGGTTACTTCAGGAATCACAAAAACTAGGACAGGGTGGCTGCGAAGGGGGCCCCGCCCCCTCCCCCAGCTTTATGCCCCCTATTACCTTCTGTGAACATGTAGCAACATGCTAGGTTGCTAGGAAGAGGAGCTTTGGACCCTGTAGACTTTAGTAGAAGGGGATGTCAGCTGTCACCTAGACCACCTCCCTCCATCCAGGGGTAGGATTTCCAGAAAGGTCTAGCTAGAGACTTACCAAGTCCCTCAGAAAGTTGGGAGCGGAGCCCTTTCCACTGTGTCCTGTTACTAGAGCTGAGTTCATCCATGAGTACGTGGGCTGTTCGGGACACAGCAAAGCAATGCTGAACCTGGTTTCTCACATGGATCCTGTTACCAGCGGCTTCTGCGCTGAGCCTCAGGCTCCCGACTGTAAGGTGAAGGGCTGGAAATAGGTGGGCATTCCGATGACTCTCGCCTTGAAAGGAAACCAGGGACAGAGGGCAAGGAGCCCCAGCAGCGCTCGGCCCCTGGGGGCCTGTGCAGTCATTACTCTTCAGGCCCTGCTCTGGGCCCATGAATAGCCCGACGTGTCAGTGCCCCTGAGTGAGTCCTGGAGACGTTAGCCTCTTAGAGCTCAATGTGTAAATCAACTGGAGATCTTCTGAGGTCGCCACCTAACGAATGTAGACAATGGCTGGTTGGGCAAAAGTAAATGTTTCAATAGTCAGGGAGCAGACAAGTGAATACCTTTATTCCCTTCGATGCGCCACACGTGCACTTCCTAGCTCAGCTTCTAGTCACTCAGCCCGGAAGTGCTCAGTGTCTCTTGAATGAATGGGTGTATTTATTGGACACCCAGGGAAAGGAGCCGCAGTGGTTGCAGGGGGGAACGCAGACACACGTGCGCTGTGGCCTCTACCCTCCGTGAGCTCGCGGCCGGATCCCGCTTGGTCAGGAGTAGTTTTGTGGGGCGAGGAGTGTTCTGGGCCAAGGCAATAGGAAAATAAGTGTGAGCGGGTCAGCAGGTATGGCCCAGAGGCCGTCAGGTCAATGTGTGGTGGTTGGAGAGGACTGTGTCCAGCAGTCAATTTAAGCTTCTCGTTGGAATCAGCGGGGGTTCAACGGGGCAGCCTGGGCTCTGGGTGGGGATGATGGGGGTGGAAGAGGACCTGGCAGTGTTCTGAACAAAGTACAGTCGACCCCTGAACAAGATGCGTTGGGTCCACTTATACACAGATTTTTTTATTTTTTATACCATGACTTACAATTTGCACATAACGAAATGGTAATAATTTTTTTAAAAGATTTTATTTATTTATTTTTGGAGAAAGGTGAAAGGAGGGAGAAAGAGAGGGAGAGAAACTCAATATGTAGCATGCCCCCTATTGGGGACCTGGCCCGCAACTCAGGCATGTGTCCTCACTGGGAATCAAACCAGCGACCCTTAGGTTTGTAGGCGGGCACTCAATCCACTGAGCCACACCAGCCAGGGCACATACAGATTTTTTAAATTGACCTGCACAGTTCAAACCTGACTTGCTCAAGGGTCAGCTCCATACTTGGGAATCCACCTGTGCAAAGGTATACACGGATTTTCAACTGTGAGGGCAGCCAGCACCTCTAACCTCCCCCAAGCCCATGTTGTTCAAGGATCAGCTTGTACTGTGGCACCCTCTGCCTGCGACCCCCTGAGTCCAGAGCCCCAAGGCGGACAGGAACACAGGCTGTAAACACAGAATGTGGGCGCACTGTGGAATGGGAGCCCTGTTCCCCAGCCCTCAATCCACTTGGGGGCCCTGGGTCAGAGGCAGAGCCCTCAGGGTTCAGGCGGGAACCGCAGACCTCTGCCTGCGGAAGACCAGAAGGTCCCTCCCAGGGACTAACACCCTGACTGCTGGGGCAGGTGGCTTTCTGCTGGACGAAGTGCTGGCTTTGATTGGCTGCGGAGACATACCTTCTCTGGCCTCATTCCTCAATCTGCAGAGGACCTGTCCCGTTCTCGGCCATGGGTCTGCCACAGAATGTCTTTCCTGGGAGCTGGGACACCAGTGGCTCTTTCTGCCGGGTTTCTGCCTCCTTCTGGTCTGGAAATCTAGGTGCGTCTTGGGTTCTCCTCCCGCCGGGCAGCAGCTTCTTGGTTCAGCCACCTGGACCGCAGCAATACCTCTGTTCCCTGTGAAAGCAAATAGCCCCTGGGCTCAGAGGCTCCAGGCTTCAGGCGCGCAGCGTTTGTGATAGGGCAAGCTGCCTCTTCGCCTCCAGGCCCCCCGCCCCGCCCACTTTCTTTCATCTGGGGCAGCAGCCACGCCCAGGTGGTCACACACAGACCGGCCAGCAGCTGCATCCACCTGGAATGAGGGCTGCCCACATTTCCACTTTTTACCTGGGATCGCAGGCAGAGGTGGAGGAGCCCAAGGACTATGAGTATATATCCAGGAACAAGCTCCCATCGAATCTCAGCTCTGTCCCTTACTAGCTGAGTGACCCTGGGCAGGTTACTTAACCTAAGTGTCTCAGTTTCCTCATCTCTAAAATGGGTTACTGTGGAATCTACCTCGCAGGTGCTCAGTCCACACAGCTTATTGATTTGGGGGAACTTTTCATGAGCCTAAAGAAAAATCCTCTGAGGTGAAGTTCATTTTCTAATCAAGGGCTGGTCTCAGGGACCTCTCCCACTAAAAGCCTCCCTCCCCTGCCCCCTTGCCAGCCCCCTCACCCATTTCCGTGTCCCCAGTGAGATGTTCTTGTTCACCTCAGATAACCCCTCTGCTCTGCCTCCACCCTGCGGGGCCATGCCCCACAGGTGGGGCAATCACTCGCCTTCCCAGGGCCCACATGCCAGCCTGGGGTGTGAGCTGAGGCTAGGAAATTATTTCCCTGTTACTCAGGAGTGGAGGGAACGAGGCCCCGGGGTCTTTGGTAGGGGCTGAGAGATGGGGTCCGAAGGAGTCGGCATTTCCCACTCTTAGCCTTAGTTTCCTCCTTTCTAAAAGGAGGCAGTCATTCCCCGCCACCTCCCTCTCAGAGCTTCTAGTGTGACTCAGGTGAGATTATTAATGTGAATCAGTGTAAAATGATATGTCAGCCTACGGTAGTGATTCTCTGTCCTGGGTGCTTATTAGAACCACCAAGAGAGTTTAAAAAAAAAACAAAAACCCAATACTGTCCCTAACCCAGAAACTCTCATTTTTTTTTAAAGATTTTTTTTTTTATTTTTAGAGAGAGGTAGGGGGACAGAGAAACATCAGTGTGTGGCTGCCTCTCGAGCGCTCCCCCAAGCTGGGGACCTGGCCCAGCAAGCCAGGCCCGTGCCCTGACTGGGGAATCGAACCAGCAATGCTATGGTTCACAGGCCGGTACTCAGTCCACTGAGCCGCACCAGCCAGGGCCAGAAATCCTACTTTAGTTGGTCTATGGTGGGGTTCAGGCCAGTCTGAACTCTCCAGGTGATTCCAGTTCAAGGGTGGGGAGCCGCTGGCTGAAGTTAAGCTCTCTTTGGAAGTGAACGTGCCCAGATGCCTTTCTTCCTTCTTCTTACCCTGACCATGTAATGTCAAACAGGCAACAGGGTATGGGTGGTCCTTTCTTTCTGGCAGCTTCCTGGAACCATCCTAAGTCATTGTCACCTCAGCTACCTTGGTTGACTGCAGGGTGGCAGCTTGGAGTCCGAAGTGGTCAGACAAAACTGGCTTCCAGTCTGGGCTTGGGTCCAGCCTCTACCAGAGTGTGACATTTGGCAAGTGATGTCACCTGACTGGATTTTCAAATCCCTTACCTGTGAAATGAGAATAATAACATCAAAGGGGTTTGTGACTATTAAAGGATATAAAGCAAGGAAAATGCTTAGCGCGGTGCCTGGAACAGGTGGCGTCCTGAATGGCAGCCCATAAAAACCTCAAACCCTCCTGTGTGTAGCTTTTGCCATTATGTGTGGGATCCCAAGGGATTTGCACCCCCGACTTCCGGAGGCCCAGATGCGAGTGATGGGTGCATGTTGGATCCCAAGTGTAGCCCCACAAGGGAGGATGGGTAGGTTTCAGTATCTCCTTCTATGGCGCGGGAAGCACATCCCAGAAACACGAAGACCTTGCCCAAGGCCTCGGCCTTCCAAGCCACCGGTGCAGGGCTCCCTCACTTCACTTTGGGGAGCCTCATCAGCCCCTCACTCAGCCACCATCTGAATCCCCTGGCTCCTCTACCAGCTGGGCACCAGCCATCATGCCACTCATGCTGCACAGCGACCATCAATGTGTTAGATAATTTCCTAACACATTGGGGGAAAGAGAAAGGAAATGGCACAGGCTAGACAGAGAAAAAGGAGAGGTGAGAGCTGAGAGGGAAGCACCTGGTTCTTGGGGCCCAGGGGTGGAGGGGGCGGCGCCTTGGGAATGACTCACAGCCCCACAGTGACCAGCATCCAAGGACTGGGTTCTGGGCCAAGCTCTGCTTCTAAAGTACCCTGTGACCTCAGCAGATGGCTTCCCCTGCCAAGGCCTCAGTTTTCTTACCTGTAATATGGGAATATTGGATCACATCACTCTTCTTCAAGCTGCCATTTGTCACCTATTAGCAGCTTGCAAAATCAGTTTCATGGACTGTGACCAGTGGTTAAAATGAAGTAGAAGAGAAAAATACCAGTAAGAGTTAGTGCTGTTTAGTGAAGCTTTGTGTCAGGTATAAACCTATCTATGAGAATACTGTGTAAAATGTATTTCTTAATGTGGTCTCTAAAAATAGTTGAAAACATTTGGCTGGATGATTTTTAATATATTTATCAGCCCTAAACTCTAGAAACCTGTGAGATAAAAGTATGTCTTTGCCTGGAGAAGAAACATAAGGAAGAAGGTCTGCGCAGGTGGGGGAGACACAGCCACCGGAGTATCAGTTATGTCATGTAGAGCCACCTGCCAACAACGCTTTGCTGGGGTTGTTCACCACCAGCAACAGGAGGTGAAAAAAACCCCAGTCACTCACCCACAGCCAAGTCCTAGTTACTTACACCTGCCTGTCTGCTGCAGGTGATTCAGTTAGAGAGCCAGGCTGCTAAGGATTGAGACAGGCGACTCGTAAGCCCCTTTCAGTCTGGAATCTGTTCTGTGCTTCTCGTGCTACCCCTGCCAAAGTGGACCCCACAATAAGTTGGGAGGTTACATCATTGGGTATACATGATTAGGTCTGGCTGTGAATGACAATGAATCTTCATGTAACAGTGGCTTAGAGAAATAAGCAAGATGGAAATTTATGTGTTCCAGCACGGTAGGTGTGGATGCCGGCAGTTCTGGGCAGATAAGCCCACTGCACAACCCCCAGGGGCCCAGCTCCGGGCAGTCTCCACACGGCTGTCCCCAGGCCATGCATGGTCCAGGATGACCACCAGAGTTCTGTCCATATCACACCCACTGTCCTGGCAGCAGGACGGAAGAAGAGGGTTAGCATACGGAGGGGATCGGCCAATTGTTTCAAAAAAGAGATTTCCTCAACGAAATTGAGAACAGGCATTCAAACAAATACTTGCATATGAATGTTCACAGCAGCTTAGTCATAAGAGCCAAAAGGTAGAAACAACCCAAACTGTCACTCAGCTGATGAGTGGACAAACAGAAGGTGGCAAATATGTGTGACCCTTGAGCAACACAGGTTTGAACTGCCGGGTCCGCTTATACGCAGACTGTTTTCAATAGATTCAGTAAATGTATTTTCTCTTACTTATGATTTTCTTAATAACATTTTCTTTTCTCTAGCTTGCTTTATTATAAGAATACAATGTATAATACATGTGACATACAAGATATATGTTAATCGGCCTTATATTTTAGTAAAGTTTCCGGTCACTAGTAAGCTATTCGTAGATAAGTTTTGGAGGAGTCAAAAGTTATACATAGGTTTTCAGCTGTGCAGAGGGCTGGTGCCCCTTGCCCCCATGTTGTTCAGTGGTATACTGATGAGCGCTACCTCGTGGATAGATCTTGAAAACGTGCTTTGTGGGGTGGGCGAGAAAGGTGAAGGGAGTAAGAAGTACAAATGGGCAATTACAAAGTAGTCATGGGGATGTAAAGTACAACATAAGGAATATAGTCAATAATACCGTAATAAAGATAATGGTGCCAGGCGGGTACTAGATTTATCCAGGGAAATTATTTCATAAGTTATATAAACGTCTAACCACTGTGCTATACACCTGAAACTAATATAAAATGATATTGAATGTGGACTGTAATTGAAAAATAAAAAACTTAAAAAAAAAAAGAAAACATTATACTAAGTCAATGATTGTCAACATTTTTCATCTCATGGCACACATAAACTTATTACTAAAATTCTGCAGCACACCAAAAAATATATTTTTTGCCGATCTGACAAAAAAAATCAGTATAATTTTGATTCATTCACACTGGATGGTTATTGTTATGTTGGTTGTTGCCATTTTTTTTTATTTGACAAGCTAAGAGAAAGAGGTCAGTACCCCTGACTAAATAGTCAGGTATTACATGTTTTAAAAACTCCTGTGGCATGCCAGTTGAAAATCGTTTTGCTAAGTGAAACCAGACCCAAAGACTACATATTTCTGTGATTCCATTCCTAAGACATGTCCAGTACAGGCAAATCCATGGGAGCAGGAAGTAGATTAGTGTTTGCCAGGGGCTGGAATTAGGGGGAAATGGGGAATGACTGCTAATGGGCGGTGGGGGGTGCAGTTCTTTGGGGGATGATGAAAAAGTTCTCAAACTAGATGGTGGTAATGGTTACACAAGGTTGTGAATGTACTCATTACCACTGCATTGTACACTTTAAAATGGTGAAAATGATCAATATTAAGTACTGTGAATTTTACCTAATTTTTAAAAATTTGAAAAGAAATGGACTGGAAGTTTACACGTTAACTTCCTCCTCCAAGTCATTGACCGGGACTCATTCACGTGACCCCCATCTGCAGGGGAGCCTGGGAAATGTAGTGCCCGTTAACATGGAGGGCGTTACTACCAAGAAAGAAGACGCCAGTGAATACTGGCATAGACATTGAACAGACCTGCCACATTAGGACTACTGGTGGCACGGACACACTCAGGGAGGTGGCCTGCAATTGGGAGAAGAGCACTGGAATAAGAGTCCAGAGATGCCTCTCTATGGACAAACCACCTCGCGGGCCTCCATATCCTCATATCTGGATGAGGGTGGGAATATATGACCTGCCTCTAAGGACTTTTTCCCTCTGATGTTTTTAACAGTATATGCTAATGAGTCAATTATAGGGTTGATGCAATGCCCTTTTATTCCTCCCCTTCATCAGGCTGGTGCAGAAGACAACCCTGGGACTTACAAATGTCCCTGAAGTTGCGAACTTAGATGTGTACCTCCCCACCCCTGTCCTTTCCCTTCCAGAAAACACTATGGCATAGGGGGTTGTGATTACTGCTACATCAAAGGGTGGCAGGTGAGGGAAACTATGGAACTAATATAATCCACAGACAAGATCATCAGATCCTTGATTTGGGGGCAGGCAAAGCCAGTCCTCGGGTGTAAGGGGTGCTGATGACCAAGGGCAGCAGTGAATGGAAGGAGAGGGTTTCAGAAACCACACAGGAGGCTGTCGACCTGTCCGTCCCGCTCCAGGACACAGAGGTAGGCCGTTCCCCTCCTAATCACCTCCTATGTAGAATGCCCTCTTGGAACACATATTCTCCTTCCAGGGGCTCACTCTCTCCTCTGTCAGGATCAAGTGCCAGAGGGGAGAACAAGACACAGTGAGGGACACTCACCCATTAGGTGCCTTCTGGACTGAAGGTCTACATGGGTCCCCCTTCCAGGCTGAGAACTGGGGACCACAAGAGGGGAGGGCCAGTAAGACCTGAATTCAGAGCCCTGGCTCTGCCAATCACTAGGTGTTGACCTCAAATAAGATACTTATCTCTCTGCACACCAGTTTCTAGTTTCTCTAAGGATTCCATCGATGATATGTAAGGTGCCCTGTACACTGTTAGTAGCTGTTGACATGCAAAAGACAGATGGCAAATGTGAGTCCTGCTTTTCCTCACCCTCCGGCCCAGAGAAGCTTTGCATATCTCACCAGGACCCTGATGGAAAGCCAGGCTCCTTAGTACCAGGGCTCACGTTTGGTGTCAGGGGAAGCAGAGATGACCTAGTGGACAGTACCCTCTGTCTCTTTTCAGTGTCTCTGCAGCCCAGGCACCCAGGAGCTCAGTCATTTCTTCATCATTTTCCCTATGGGTGAGCCACTGTCTCTGGGATGAAAGGGCGAAGCCTCTGCTATTGGCACAGCTACAACATGTGGCGCCTAACCCTTGGCAAAGCAAAGAAGGACATGGGCCTGTTGAAGCTGTGTTTGGCAGGGGCTGTCAGGGGACATTCTTTCTGCTCTCAAAATGCTCACGGTCTGGAATGCTGAGCTCTACCTGGGGAGGAGACACGTATCCTTTTGCATTAGAGAGTGCGAAGAATCTCTAGGGGAGTTATGTGGGCTGTTCTTTTTTCTAAAATAAGACGAGGAATAAAGATCTGCCCAATCTCAAGTGGCAGGGATGCACAGCTGGTAGAAAACCGGGTTAGGGAGGAGGCAGGGGCTTGCAAGGGGGGGCCGTTGCCCCAGAGAACACTAGCATCTACAAGCCATGGGTCTCTCAGGGTTGGCAGAGAGTGTCTAAGACCTGGGCTGTCTCCATTCAATATTTATGTACAAGAACATTCATTTTCTCTCCTCCCTCCCTCTGTCCCTTTGTCCCTCCCTTTGACCTTCCCCTCATTCAATAGGTACTTCTCAGTCCATGAATGTTTTAGATTCTCTGAGCTTGTGCAAAAGCTGATTAATTTATCCTTTCAGCAGCTACTTGTTGATTGAATGAATGAATGAATGAATGAATGAATGAGAGGAAATGGGAAAAAATGAATCTTTAGTACCCCGAACTGGTGGCAAGATCACCTCCTGAGTTCCCCTCCCCAGTAGCTTTGTTTGGCTGGGTTTCCCTGGAAAGCTTACCTGTGGTGATCCTCTCTGTCCGTGTCCGAAGCTGCTTGGCGGGGATCCGCCAGCCTCAGGCCTGTTCTGGAGCCACACTCGCTTTGCCTCTCCTTTCTCTCCTGGACAGAGCCGCAGCTCTAGCCAAATAACACGCCTGCCCCCTGCGCCTTGGCCTTTCTTCGCATTGTCTGGAATGCAAGCTGCTCCTTTGCCCTGACAAAACCCTCTCTTCCCTCAGGGTCCCGCATTTTCATGAAGCTTTTCCTGGTCCCTGCAGCTGAAAGCGACTCTTCCCTGCCCACACCTCCTAGACATCCTTTATTGGGGAGGTCGGGTTTACCCTGTTCCATCACTCATTACGTGCTTGCCTCACCCGCTGCTGAAGTTCTTTGAGTAGTAAAATTATTTTCATACTTTTTACACTGCCAACATCGTGCCTAACCTAGTGTTCTGTAAATAATAGGTACTTTCTATATATTTAATGAATGTCCCATATTCAACCTGTTCTTATGGACTAAATCTTGAGCTGTAGTCCTGATGGTCATTGTGTGACATTAGTTTTTGTTCGCTTGTCCATTTAATTCCTTCATTCATTTGTTCGTCTAGTTGTCCTAATGTAATCAACAATGTGCTAGGCGTCAGGACACAAAAGTCAAGAAGGCACGTTCTGAGGAAGAGAGACAGACACACTTATAAAGAGAAGTGGTGCCTGGTGTTGGGATGTGCCACGACACTCTCATACCTGTGGTCTGATCATCAAGACAGAAGTCAGACCGGTGTGCGGAGGCATGGATGATGAAACGTCTCACACATAACTCAGAGGAATAAAAGCCTTTAAAGGTTTACATAGGCTAAATGCCTCAGACCTCGTGGTATCTCTCGTAAACTCTTCTCAGTTTAGCTCCATCACCTCTATAATCATATGAGAAAAAGTGGGGTTGGGCAGTGGATTTCAAGGTGTTTACCTCCGGGGTAGTCTTGGAGATCTCATGGGCCTTCGACCCACTCCTTTATACAGCTTTTGCCAGTGAGTACTTGGAAGTCCAGTCTCTAGGCCTACAAACGCTGCTCAGGGTCATGCTGCTCTCCCCAGCTCCAGAGGCCCAGGCCAACAGCGAGGTGTTGCATGTAGAAAGGATAGAATACACAAGCAAACACTCACTGCACGTTGGAAAAGTAGAAGGCTCTCAGTGCCTGGGGAGAGGCAAAAGGAAAAGCAAGCAAGCCAAACTAGGGTGGTAGATTTGAGAATAGTAGCTTCCTCCCAATTCTACTTGAGCCCCCATCCACCAAGGAATGGGCAGAATGTGGGTGCTCTGGTTACACAGTTCTCCTGGCTGGCTGGGGGAAGCTACACTGAGTACATGACCTGCTCCGTGAGGGCTGCGTGACAGCTGACCAGGCAGAGGGGGAAGCAGTGTGGAGGGCAGCAGCAGCGTGGCAGCAGTGTGAATAGTGTGTACAAGGGTCCAGCTGCCTGAAAGGACAGAGGGGAACAAGTTGTGAAGTTCTCGCTATATGAGTCAAGGTCTTTGAATTTTAATGTGATTTTTCCTAGAAGTTTGGCTCTGCCCTGACCAGCCCTGCCTAAGAGCTATCCCTTTGGTAACGTAAACCTTTTCCCCACACCACTGTTCCTTTTCTCCAAGCACTAAGTTCCTCTCTTTTCTTTCTCACAGATTTAAAACTCCAGGATATCAACTGGCAGAAGGCCGCCAACCTGCACGCTCATCACACAGACCAGTACTACAGCCAGGAGCTCATCTTGCGAAGAGGTCAATCGTTCTCTTTTTCATTGACCTTGAACCGACATCTTAGATATGAAGAGAGTCTGGAGTTCATAACCTCTACAGGTACCTGCTCATTGCTCCCTGCAACCTCACCACACACACACACACACACACACACCCCTGAGTAACCCATGGGGCTATGAATCTAATGGGTAGTGATAGTGACACTGGTCTCTGGGCTCTAGCCTGGCTCTACCATTAACTTGGTGAGACCTTGCATGGACTCGGTGTGACCCTGGGCAAGTTTCTGTGTGTCTCTGGGCCCAAGAATCCCAACCTTGAAATCAAAAGGAATTTAGCCTCCATGGTCTCCCTAGTTGCTCCTGGTGCCATAATATAGTGCTTCCTTGGATGGTGTCCCACAGCGGGCCCCTGCAGCTGTATTGAAATCTGATCTCACCCACAGTCCCGCCAGCTCTCCTTGGTTTCCATTGACCCCGTCTTCTTTTACAGGGCCCGCCCCCTCAGAATCGGCCAGGACAAAGGCTGTGTTTCCACTCTCCGATGGGCCAAGCCGCGATGGCTGGAATGCAGTCCTCATGTTTCAGAGGGACAGTACTCTGACCATCTCCATCTCCAGTCCTGCCAATGCACCCATAGGATGGTACACGTTGAGCATGCAGATCTCTTCCCACGGCAATAGTGCTACTCTGAGACTTGGGACGTTTATACTTCTCTTTAACCCCTGGCTGCAAGGTAGGCATCTAATTACCCACACTCCCAGCCATCAGCTAAGCAATGCCCATGGGAAAGAGATGAGGCGGGTGGTTTTCATGGGTTCAGGTTTGATCAGGGAAAGTTTTTTTGGATATTGAAAAAGCATAGAAGCTAGAAGTCAGAAGCCATAGATCTGAGTCCCAGTTCTGCCACTTAACCGCCTATGTGAGCCTCTTCATTTTTGAATCCAAATTCCTCGCCATTAAACGGGCACCCTGCTATTTTCTCTGAGGGTATTGCAGGAATTTCAGATCTTTTACAAACTGTATAGTATGATGTAATCATAATGGACAGTGACCGTAGTATAATTCTGTAACATAGAGATGATAGCTTTTTCCCTAAAGAAGCAAGTGTCTCATTCTTGGATTCTCATTTTCACAATCTCAGACCATCCCAGCTTCTCTTTCAAACTCCTAGTTCCCACAGTATGAGTTGGAAGCATTATAGCCCAAGGCTTCTTTCCTCAGTGGAAACTGGGGGGAAGGCTGCAGGTATAACCTGCTCTAGCTCCCAGGCCGGTACTGAGGAGTGGGAGGAGAACTGGTCTCTGTAGTCCTCCATAGGACTCTAATCCCTAGTATCTGATTTTTGCGTCAAACAGAGGATGTTGTCTTTATGAGTAACCAGGCTGAGAGAGAGGAGTACATTCTGGAAGATGCCGGAGCCATCTTTGTGGGAAGCTCAAACCGAATTAACATGGTTGGCTGGAACTTCGGACAGGTAAAAGGGTCACAGGGAGGCCAGAGTTAATGTCCCTACTGCCGGAGAAGCTCAGCAGCTGGCCCCACAGACAGGTGGAAGTTCCTAAATCTGTCTAGTTGCCTCCCCTTCTATTAATTTATCCATTAACTCAAAAGACATTTATTGACTGCCTACCTACGATGTGCCAGACCCTGGCTGCATAGTAAGAATACGGGAGAGGAAGAGACAGATTTCTTGTCTTTGAGAGAGTCACAGTCCAGCGGGCACAACAGGTATATAACTGAACTGGTGCCATGAAGTGGCACTGATGCCACGATACAGAAATGAGGATAGGGCCCAGCAGAGACACTTGGGGCAAAAATGTGGCTTCTGTTCATTCGTTCCGTCTAAGAATGTGATCAAACTTCTTTGCTGTGGGCATTTAACCTTCCAAAGGTCCTTCACTACTGCGGTTCCCCCGATCTGAGACCACAGAGTTTCCAGGCTTGCTCAGCCTGAAAAACATTCAGGGATCCCCTCCACCATTTCTCTTCTGGCAGACAAATGAAGGCCTTGGATTGGGGTACCTTGGGCAGGGCGCCTCGGCTATGTGGGAGGAGGCGGGCAGCTGCATGTTCTGCCTACCTCCAGACCCCATTCTAGTCTGTGGTACATTTAATATGTTGGGGGTCTGTGTCACATTTCACTGGAAGGGGAAAAAAATGGGTAAGGGCCCAGAAAGCACCCAGCGGTGGAAAAGGGGCTGCTTTTGACGGCGTGGCCTGGGCAGCCCTTTCCCAGGAAGGAACTTTTGATCGAGAGCCTGAAGGAGGCAAGGGAGCCAGGCAGACAGATACCCTGGGGAAGAACGCCGAAGGCTGGAGGAGCAAAGCTCGCAATGACCCTAAGGCGAGGGAGAACTTGAGCTTCTCGATTTGAGAAGTGCTGGCTAAAAATAAGTCTTATTCTGTGAAAATACCTCCAAATACCCGGTTAAGTGAGATATTTTATCTTTATCATTACTTCCTCAAGAGCATAAATAATATGCTGAAGATCATAGTCACAGTTAAGAGGAAACTTTAAGACAAGCTTGGGCCCATCCTCCATTATACAGATGGAACATTCGAGGCCCAGAGAGGCTAAGTGATTTGCTCCCACGTGCGTGACACTGAGAGAGCCCTATTCACTTAGGAGCCTCAGCCCAAGGCCTCCTGTGTGGCAAGAGCTCTGGACGAGTTTTCAGGACTGAAGCCTGGGGGGGGGGGGGGGGGTTGTTCCTCAGCAGCTCTCAGTTCCGGGGGCCACAGAGTGAAAGGACCCTGGCACTGGGAGCTGCTGTGGTTCTCAGCAGCGTAGCCCCCATATCCTTAATTAGTCAACACTGCTTGTCATTCCTTTCATCGTAATCTATGGTTCCATTTTGAACAGTTTGAAGGAGACATTCTGAACATTTGCCTCTCAATCCTGGATAAAAGTCTGAATTTCCGCCGTGACCCTGCTACTGACGTGGCCCGCAGAGGCGACCCCAAATATGTTGGCCGGGTGCTGAGTGCAATGGTGAGTGGTACGAGGACCATATTAACCAGTTGTTACCATAGAGCAAAACAAATTGTGGGTTAGGCACAGGCACTCTTACATGTCACCTCACAAAATGCAGCTGCTGACCAGTAGCATCGCCATTCTGCACATGTGGAGCAGGAGGCTCTTCTAAGTTAAAGGACTCACCCGATGGCACGGTGAGTGGGTGGCAGAAGCTGAACTGGAATCCGGTCTGCCTGACTCCAAAGCCCTTTACACAGTATCATGAGGCCTTTCTCCAATGACAAGGGGGCTTGACCTTTTAGTGTCCGTCAGGGCTGGGAGGACGCAAAACTGAGACTTTGCTCCATCCCAGGTCTTCCTGGAAAGGAGGTAAGTTCCTGATTGAGCCTGAAGTGTTAAGCTCCTTTGTCGTGATCCACCCCCTCCACAGAGGAGTGTTTGAATGTCAGACTAGAAAGACAGATGGCCAACCCACTCGTCACCTATGTAGGGAAGCCGAAGACCCAGGAGCTGAAATGACTGGCTCACAGCACACAGCCTGTGCGTGAGTCAAACCGGGACAAGGCCTCGAACTGCCCACCCCGGGCCTTTTCACTCGCCCAGTCTCTCTACTTGAGGCACTGCCCCCCTTCCCCAAACATTCACACACATACACACACGCCCTGGATCCCGGAGGAATCTCTCGCTGCGCTCAGTGTGTAGAGAACACCTCCATGAGAAGGCGTCCAAATATGGCAAAACCTGCTCAAGAGCTACAAATGAAAAAGCCAAAAGTCAGAGAGTTCTTGGTCTTTAATCCTCTGAAACCAAATAATTACCCTAGAGGTGTCTTTAACTGCTTTTTTAATGAACTAGGCATGTCCCAGTCTCTTTACTTTTAAGTTGGAGAATATCCAAGCTACCAAGCTAATTACACTGTTAGAAATTTGAACAACCTTCTGACGGGATGATAAATATCTGGGTGTAATCAGAGAGGGCTTAAACCAAACTTTGCAGGAAAGGAGCGGGGAGGCCCAGGAAACGTGGAGGCACTGAGGAGATGTGGGGGAACCACAGAGGTTGGGGAAAGGTACAGAGAGAAAGTGGGACCTGGGCTGAACCTTGAAAAGCAAGCGACCCAAGAATGATGGGTTTAAAACCAAAGCCAAAGGTTAAGGAAAGCTGGCCTTCAGGGTGACTTATGATGCTGAGCGTCCTTGGCCCAGAAGAGGGTGGGAGAGGCTAGCCGGCTCCAGCAGCTGCTGACTCACTCTCACCCTAGGGACAAACCACTTTTCTCAGTGCCAATTTCCTCAGCTACAACTCCCTGCTGCTCTCTCGAGGCCTCCCGGTTGGGTTGGGCCACGAGCTAATTATGGCCTGTGCGGGGCTTTGAAATGCTCAACTTTCAGCCAGAGATGACCCTGCTGATTACCACTTCGGTGGCTGGGCTACACAATCTTCCACCTGGGAGGAGGCCCCGTCTTGCCTGATCTAGCGATTACTGTCCAGGCCCTTCTGGAGTGGGATGCGGAGCTCACCCACCACACGGAGGCGCCGTGGAAGACTGGGTGAGCCTGACCCACACGAGGATCCTTCTGTTCCCAGGCTGTCTGTTTTCAGAGGCCTTGCCACTTGGGGACACCCACAAAGAGAGGGAGCAGAGCTCACAGGCTGACAGATCCTGGTCCAGCCTCTCGCCGTAGGGTTTGCATAAACGCTGGTGGAAGTGTCATAAACTCTGAAAACCTGGCAGCTGGAAACACTTGAGAGCTCACCTGTTTCTGACTTTCCCTGTGTTGAAAGGTGAAGAGTTAAGGCCCAGGCTGGTGAAGGGACTTGCCCACAATCACTGAGCTGACAGTGCCAAGGCCGGGCTTGTTGCTCCGGCTTCTCTCTTGCTTTCGCTCTTTTAACTTTGTATTATGGAAAAGTTGAGACTTTCACGAAAGTAGAAGGCAAAGTAAAACGAACTCCTACGTGCTCATCATCAGCTTCAGCAGTTACCCACTCCAGACCAGTCTTGTTTCATCTCCGACCCACCCTGTCCACAGATTATTTGATAAACTCTAGATGTTACATCATTTCATTCAAAAATATTTCAATAGGTGCCTCTAAAAGACAATGGAGCTCAGGTCTCTCAATTCCTAGCCCTGTGCTCTTTTCACACTGCGTCATGGTTATGTGCTTGTATAAGAATCATGCCTGAAACGGAATGAATGAATGAAAAGCAATACTCCTTCTTTATTCTTTCCAAGAAGAAGTTAGTTGCTAAAATCCTAACGTGATCTTTTAGAAGCTCAGTACACCAAAAAGAGAGCTTCAGACCTTGGACCACCAAGCCACATATCAGCAATAGTCTGTGCGATAGCCCATGAGCTGTGTCGAGAAATCCTCTGCTGGGTGGCTCATTTGGTTGGAGTGTCATCTCATGCACCAAAAGGTTGTGGGTTCAATTTCTGGTCAGGGCACATACCTAGGTTGCAGGTTCGATCGCCTGTCAGGGTGCGTATGGGAATGATCAGTGTTTCCCTCTCGCATTGATGTTTCTCTCCCTCTCTCTCTCTCTCTCTCTCACTTTCTCTCTCTCTCTCTCTCTCTCTCTCTCTCATCCCCTGAACTCTGCATGTCACTCTCCGCTGATTCATTTGAGGTTTTTCTCCTGCCCAGGTCAATAGCAATGATGACAATGGCGTGATAGCCGGGAACTGGAGTGGCAACTACATAGGTGGCCGGGACCCCAGGAACTGGAACGGCAGTGTGGAGATCCTCAAGGAATGGAAGAAATCTGGCTTCAGGCCAGTCCGATATGGCCAGTGCTGGGTCTTCGCTGGGACCCTCAACACAGGTAACTGGGTGTGAAGTGCCTCTGTGGGGTCAGTGGGCAGCGTGGGGTGCTCCAAGGTGTTGTCCCCACTGCCGTGTGATGCCTCTGACTGGCCTTTGACTTGCAGTGTTGCGGTGTTTTGGGATTCCCTCCCGGGTGATCACGAACTTCAGCTCAGCTCATGACACAGACAGAAACCTCAGCGTGGATGTGTACTACGACCCCATGGGAAACCCCCTGGACAAAGGCAGCGATAGTGTGTGGTGAGTGTCAAACCCTCCCGGAGCTCCCAATCCGAGCAGCGTCTTGCTCTCCCAGGCCCCTGGGACCTGGCTCCAAACAGTGGTTGGTAGGCAGGTAACATGCCAACACATGGTTTAGAATAAAAATGCCAATAGCTCTCATCACACATCTAGCAAAACCCGAAACAGCTCTTCTCAGGGCTCTGCAAACTCTGATGGGTCGCTCTATCTCACAGCTAGGTGAACAGCCTGATACCAATTCATGCTCCTCGTAATGTTGGATATGGCTCCTGGGCGCTGCGAAACTGCCCTAATTTATAGGATCCAATAGGCCCTCTGCTACTTCCGAAGATAAACGTTGAAGCTATTGATTTTCCAGTAATAAATTTATCTCAATTCAAGTAATCCATATACATATAGACTTTCTTTTTTTTAAAAAAAAAGTTACCCATTTTCTCTTATGCCTATATACTTTTTACGTACCTTGGTTGATAGAATAAAAAGTTAATTTATTCTGGATTCTAACTGAAAATAAGAAGCTTTATATGTATATGGGCATATATATTTCTAACCATAAATAGATCATGAGCACATGTATCTGTGTACACATACGTGTATATAATGTATAATAACATATTCACTGGAAGTTACATAAAACTTATATGCATATATCTATAACTTCACATAGCATTATATATACATAAAATAGATATTGTTTCAGCTATTCAAGGGTATACCACATGCCAGTTACCAGATGGCAACTGAAAATAATTATGTCTGTCTGTATATTTGCGAAGATATCTATGTGTCTATATAGAAAATATACACATATGTCAGTAATCCATTGTTTTAATCCATTTCAAAAGAAACACGGACACATAATCACATGCATAGATATAGTAGGTAACCTGACAGCAGATGCCATCTTATTTCCAGATGTTCAGTTTTAAGGTAGTCTATGTAAAATATTCGTTATCACTTGTTATTCCCAGAATAAGTACGTCCAAATTTTCTGAAGTGTGCTTAGCGTAACTAATGGAATAGTCAAAGGAAAATAAAAATTAATGGAAAAAATCTGTTAAAACAAACAACAACCCTGTGCCAGCAACGGCAGTGCATAATAGAAACCGCTCTGAAGGAGGGTGAGGCCCATGTAATTCCCCCGAGGTCCCGTGGGATCAACCCTTATATTAGGGTGTTCTTGCTGGATCTGCACACACCCAACCTTCTCTGCAATGGCATTGCTCCTTATGGCAAGGCTTTGTTTTCCAGCTTCTCTTAAATGGATATCTTTTCTTCTCCTTGGTTTTTTCTTTTGTTGTTTTATCCAAAATCCCACTGCAACCTGTTCTGGTTGTGGGGGCAATGCCATTCCTGGCCTTGGTTTCCCTCCTAAAGGAGATGATTGGTCCAACAAAGTGACCGATTTGGTGGCAGGATAGGAGGTTCCTTTTGGCATAATCCTTCCGTGATTATCCTGCACACTAGGAACTGCAGAGACCAGAAAGCTGAAGACTCAGTCCCTCTCCTGAAAATGTTTCTGGTGCTGTTAGGGACCAGGGCATGGGGAAGTCATTAGTAGAGGTTGATTAACGACTCAGGATGGCGTGTGGAGCACCAGGTGAATGACTCAGACAGTGTGACAACTCAGGGAGGGAGTCACAAAAAAAGGCTTCTTGGGAGCAGGAAGGTGGGGCTTCTAAACTGAACTTGGAATTAGAACCTAGATCTCTTGATTACTGTTTCATGCTGGCACCTCACATCAGCTTCATAACTCATTCCAAATATAATCACCATGGGGAAGTATGGTCCCATGGAGACATACCAGGGTGTTTCTACTACTGTCTTTTTTCTTTTTCATTCATTCTTTCTTTCTTCCTTTCTTTCTTTTCTTCCTCACCTCATTGGAGGCTGTTGGTCTCAAAATCTCTGACTTCTGCTGGGAGTCTCGTCACCCCTCACCTCCCCCAGACCCACCAACTTTTTCTGAACCCTCCTCAGAAAGCAGTGGATGCTGATATTCTTCCCTCCCTTTTTCCTACTGGCTGTGGGTGGGGATCCAGCCCCAGACGGCCTGAGGACAGGGTGTCCTGAGTGCTCATTTCAACCCCACCACCATCTTGCTCTAGCACTTACATAAGCCCCCTCATGTTTCTGGTCCCAAGTTTCTCTGCCTGTGCGCTTGGCTGGCCTAGAGCTAGATATTCACTTAAGGTTTTTACCAGCTTTCATCTTTTGATTCTCTGCTACTTCAGCTCACCCCATTTTTTTGTATAAGAGCTGCCCCTCCCAAGGGAGCCCTCCCCTCCCTTCCACATGGATCCCACCCAGGTTGGGGGCATTAAACCACACATCATTTTCTGCCTGGAGTGAAATTACTAACCTATTATTATAGGTTTGGACAGGACAACTTCGATCTGACTCTTTGTATGTTGCAAATGTTGAAAGCTTTTCGAAACTTGTCCAGATTTTCCTAAAGTGTTCAAATGTATGAATCAAGTGAGATTACGCATCTGAAAGTAATTAATAATAATAACAGCAGTAGGGAGTAATTCATTGAGCAATTGTTGTGTGCCAGGTACTTTTCTAAGTGCTTACGTTTACTCTTCAAAAATGATGAGGTGGGCACTATAATATCATCACCATTTTATACTCGAGAAAACTCACTTATCCAAGGGCATGTAACTAGAAAATGGTGAGGCTGGACTTCGAACCCAGGTGGCTTTGTAAACCCTGGGGTGCCAGAGAGATACCAGGCAGTATTTTTGTCTTTTCTTTTTTTTTCAGACAACATTTTTATTATCATTCCTGGTTGATGTTTGAGAAACCTGACATCTTGCCTTGAGGTTTTTTCAGAAGGGTTGACCAGCACCAGCTGGGGCTCTTGTTAGGTTGGGTCGGTCCCCACCATTCAGATGAAGAAGCTGGGTTCTCAGGTTACACATGGGAAGCAAATTCCACTTCTCTGTACGACCGAACCCTGTCTCAGGGGCTCAGGGTAGAGAAATGACTTGCCCAAAGTCAAACCGTGAATTAGTGTCCAAACCAGGAGGGGAGCACAGGTCCCTTTCAACAGGACTCTCCAGAAGCAAAGAACATTAGGACTGGAAGGGACCGTAGAGGGACCTTCTCATTTCATAAGCGAGAAAAAGCAAAGGTCTGGAGACAAGTAAGGGCAAACAACGGGAGACATGTAGGCACTCTAAGTAAGCATATGACTCCACGTAAGTTCCTTAACTTTTCTGACTCTTCATTTTCCGTCTGTAAAATGAAGGGCTAGGTCAGGGGACCTCAGCTATGTCTTTCAGACCCTTCTTTAAGTCCTGTTCTTCTCAGCCATTCTGTTCATAACAATGGTTTGGCTTAAGAGGCAGCAGGTTCTGGAGTATTCTCTTCTTGAGAGGCCCTGGAGGAGTTACGCTTGGGTGCTCCTTTTACACAGTTCCCTTCTGGACCGCTGTGCAGAAGGCCTCTGGGGCCTGCTCAGAGACCACGTGACTGGAACAGTCTGGCCAGGGTTATCTTTATCTTGACACTTCGGGCTTGTTTTCTCACTTTATTTGACTTGATTCCTCTGCCTGCGGACCTTTTAGAGCTCTGAGGTGGAAGGCGTGTGGGACCGCCCTGCCCTGTTGCCAGGTGGAGGTGGAGTTGGCCACTTCTGGAGAAAAGCTGGCACCCCGCCCCTCAGCCCAAGCCCCTGGCTCCTAAAGCAATCTCTCCATGGTCACTACTTTCTACTTACACTTAACCAGCCCCTGACATGCCTAGAACACCTCTCTCAGATCTGCGGCAAGGAAACCGAGGCTCCAAGAGCGGCCCCAGCCCCGAAGTCATCCAGTTCAGAAAACATGACTAAGTACGTACTGTGTGCCAGACCCTGACAGGACACTGGGCACAAGGGCAGTGAGACGCAGGAAGAACACGGGAAAATTCATAGCTGCGTGAGAAGATTTGCAATTTTGTAGCAAAAGGAGTCACATAATTGAATTACGTGCAAGATTTAGAGATAGCACAGAGGCATGGTTGGCATTCTCTAGGCATGTCCGGAAAGGAGTTTTTGGAGGAGGTAGAATCTCAGCTACATTTGGAAGGACAAATAGGTGCTTACCAGTGGGAAGGGTAGGGGCTTGGGGTCATTTTCTAGACCTGGTCTCCTCACCCCATAAATTCAAAGACAAGTGTTACTGAGTTGCTGTCTCTACGGGCACTGGTGGACAAACTCCAGAGATTTCACTGAAATCGACTTGGGCGGAGGGAGAGAGCAGGGGCAGGAATGCATCCTTTAGTAAGCGCCTCGGGTAGTTCTGACTCCCAGCGCCTCTCCTCGTCCTGAGCTCCTGCTACTAAAACCCCTCAAGAGAGGAACAGAGGCCAAGTCGGGGAGTGTGACACACACAGAAACAAACCAAAATTTCCATGGTGGCGCCCTCGGGCCTTTGAACGGCACGCACATCCCGAAGTGGAGTAAAGTCCTGGCTTCTGAAAGAGGGAGGAACCAGGATATGTTTCTTATCTGGTCTGTTTCAAATTCCCACCTTGCAAATAAGTAACTAAAACTGCTAGTTACCAATTTTTTTACCAACCCGCCCTTCCCCTCAGCTTCTCTGCCAGGATGAAAATGAGCAGGAAACTTGGTGCCGTTACTGCTTCCTCAGCCCCTCTCGCCTCCTCCATCGGTCTAGGGCCACCTTCCCATGCTTCCGCTTTCTCCTGGCTGAATTCTAACTGGTCTTGAAGGGCCATTCAAACTAACATTTCATGGCTCTTCCTAAAGATCTTTTATTTATGATGACTTTTTTTCACAAATATAGGAAATTTCAGAATACATAAATCTTCTGAAATCTGATTTTTAACATACTTTTAAGATTTGATCATTTTCTGTCCAATCTTTTCTCTATGTGTTGTTTATAGAATTGGGATTACACAGTCCACACCACACGGGTACAAGACACAGCATTTGAGAGATACATCCTACTTTTTCCCACAGCTGGAAATCTAACCCTTCACAGTTTTTTTAATTTTTTTAATTATTATTTTTTTAATCCTCACCTGAGGATACTTTCATTGATCTTAGAGAGAGAGGAAGGGTGCTGGGGGTGGGGGGGGAGATATAGAGAGAGAGACATTGACCAGTTGTCTCCTGTATGAGCCCCAACCGGGGATCAAACCCACAACTAAGTATGTGCCCTGACTGGGAAATGAACCCACAACCTTTTGGTGTACCAGATGGCACTCCAACCAGCTGAGCCACCTGGCCAGTGTCACAGTTTTAAATCATGTGTTTTTGACCAAACGTTATATAATGAGCATGTTCCTTCTGCCACTAAATAATCTTCAAAAATCAGATTTAAGTGTATCATATTCCACTGAATGGTTAAACCATATCTCTTCCCCTGTTGTTACCTATTTCCCATTCTCTGTGTTACCTACTCATTTCCCCTTTTTCCCGTTATAAAGAACACAATAGTGGGCATTCTTATACGTAAGTGTTGAGCAGGTCTCTGATTAGTCTCCGAATGAGCACGTTGAAGGCTTCTGACATCTATGGCTGTTGCTTTCCAGAAAGATTATAATAACTTCTGTTTCATTACGGTCATGATAAGGATGTCCCTTCTTCCCACTCATATCATTGGTTGGTATTATTTTTAATTATCTGTTTGTTCACCTTGTACGGCCTCATCCCTTCGTACCTTGTTTTGGAGCGGACTTTTTAGTTCCCTTACCCCTGAAGGACGCACCCGGGTCACACTGCATCTCACAGGTGCTTAAGGAGCGCTTCCAACTGCTTCTGAAAACTGTATAGCGGAGGACGCCCTTGTGCACATGTGTCCTCTGGTACCCACAGGAAGCCTCTTATAACGTGCAACATGGAAACAGTTTTTCCTGATAATAAAATAACAAAAATAAATAAATAAGAAGAGTCATTAGAAACATAACTACCCAAAGAAAAATCCTAATAACATTTGAGATAGATCCTTCTAGACATTTTGTTCTGTTTATATTCACACACCTTAGAAGTATGTGTGTTGAGTTATAATTACCTAAACAGGAACAAGTTGAGCTGTCTATTTTATATTTTAGAATTTTTATATCATTCTATGTTAATAAATAGAAATAGGGAATTGGGAGGCTGGGGAGTGAAGGGATTTAACAAAAAAGAAAACAGGAGGAAAAACTTGTGGACGTGGACAACAGCGTGGTGACTGCAGGGGTGAAGAGGGGGGAGGGGGGAGGGGAAGGGTTTAGGAGGATAAATGGTGACAGGAGACTTGACTTGGGGTGGTGAACACACGATACAGTGCACAGATGATGCGCCGTGGAACTGTGCACCCGAAACCTGTATAATTTTGTTAACTAGTGTCACCCCAGTAAATGCAATAAAAAGGAATAAATATAAATTTAGAGAAGCAGCACAGCGTGGAAGGTAAAAGCATGGACCCTGCAGCCCTTCTGCCTGGACTCAAATCCCACTCTCCCCATCCCCCGCTGGGGGAACTTCAACAAGTCACTTAACTACTCCGTGCCTCAGTCTTCAGGACTGTCGAGTAAGGGTAATAATTATTCCTGTCTCCTAAGAGCATGTGAAGATTAAATGAGTTAATATGTATAGGGCAGTTAGAATACTTAATAATTTTCTGTGTTGACATGTACTATATCAGCTATTAGTGTTTCTATAAAATACACGTTTTTAAATATTCACTTATTTTGTACGTATAGAAGTACTAAATAATTCTCATTATAGATACCGAAAACATTACAAAAATAAATAAGGGAAAACTCAGTTTCATGTGCACCAGCATCTGTTCATATACACAATATATACACCAAACTGTAATCTAAAATGCGGTTATCTAAGATAGCAGAATGACTGGGGACCAGCTTTTGCTGATTTTTTAATGTATAATCTTCTAAATCCAAATAGGTTCATCATATCTGTATACATTTTTATAAACTTATACACAGTTCAGACCTCTTTCCCTGTACGTGCTAGACTGATTTGGCTCAGCCACTTGCACATCTCCATGACATCTAGCTCCATGGCTGTGCCGCAACTTACCTGACCGTTCCCTTCTTGATGAGTTTTTCCTCCCTTATTTTTGCCATTACCAACAACGCCTCACTGGACACCTCTCCACGTACATCCATGTGCACTCGCGAGAGTTTTTTTAACAGGAGAAATTCTTGGAAGTGGAATTACTGGCTCATTGCATCTGCAGATTTTTAAAGGCTTTTCATACTCATTGCTAACTTGTTCTCCGCAAATGTCATACCAATTTAAACTGCCACCAGCCACGAATGACTATGCTGGCTCTCCCACAGAACAAATGCGTATTGCCCAATGCTTTCATCTTTATTAGCCTAATAGGTGTGATGGTGTCTCTTTGTAATTTTAATTTTCTTCTAATGGTGGTAAGGTTAAAACTATTTCACATATTCAGTGATCATTGATATTTCTTATGAAAATTGCCTGCTTCTTGGCCATTATTGGTATGTTTGACCTTTGAGTTTGTGTGTTTTTCTTATTGATTTGTAAGCACTGTATAATATTAGTTACAGTAAATCTCTGTCTACCATATATGTTGCACTATTTTCCCCATTTTATTGATTTTTTCAATTGTTTTCTATCTCTTGTTCAGACTGAATAATTTCTAGTGATCTCTCTTTAAATTTATGGTCTCTTTCCTCTGTCATCTCTGTTCTGCTAATAAGCCCACCCATGGAATTATTTAATTTCAGATAATGTTTTTCCCACTTAAAATTTTCTATTTGGTTCTTTTTAAAAATAGTTTCTATGTTTCTGCTAAGAATTCCTCTTTTTATTTGTTAGGAGCATATCTTCCTTTCTTCCAGGCAGCATATTTATAATAGCTGCTTTAAAGGCCGTGTCCAGTAGTTCCAACATCTGGATTACATAAGGATTAGTCGCTGTGGATTGTCTTTTCCCTTGAGGATGAGTCATGGTTCCCTGGCTCTTTGCATGTTAAGTAATTTGAGATTGTATCCTGGACGGTGGGTATGCCTGGCTTCTGATATTTTGTCCCAACAGTCTATGTGGGGTAGACTCGAGCTGCAAACTCTATCTCACCTGCGGTGAACAGCAACTCAAGTCTCGGTGTACTTCTGTCTTCGGCTGGACTGCTTGTAGTCAGCTGCATGTATGCATGGTTAAGAGGTCACCCAGAAACTTGGGCAGAGTTTATATGCAAATTAGGGCTTCCAGTTCTCTGATTCTTGCCTTTCTAGGACTTCCCCCTCACTCTCTAGTGAACTTGCTTGACCCAGGCTCTGTTTCTTCAGGTCAGAAAGGTGCAGGCTGTCTGTTAGAGTTTTCACTGCCCTGCATTTACCCCACTGTGTCCTGTCTTTAGTGCAAAGTCACCAAAAGGACCACTCACCCATGCGATAGCCTTTCTTCAGGTTTTGACTCCCTTCCGAAGTCTTCCCACTTTGTTCATTCTCAGGGTGTTGTCTTTTGTATTTTTTCAGTTCATTGTTATCTGCAGAGGAGACTGGCTGCTATGAACTTACTCCTCTGTGTTAGAAACAGAACCTTTGTTTGTTTGTTTTTTTGTTTGTTTGTTATATACAAGTTTAATATTTTTACGTAGCCAAATGAATCAGTCTTTTCCTTTATGTCATCTGAAGTTGGTTCTTTTCTTAAAACTATCTTCCCCACCTGGTGAGTATTTTAAAAAAGTGTTTTTAAGTTGGATAGAACTTGGATTTACATCAGACATATTTGTGTCTAGTCGAACCTCAGACTGACAAAGCTAGTGTTGACGTCATTGCTGGGGGACTGGGGAGGAGAGAAAAGGGAAGAATCCAGAATGAACAAGACTTTGGCTAATTGGCTGTGTCTGGTGAGGGAGGGGACTAGTGACTAAGACATACCAATTGGGATGCCACTGATGAAGAACATTTTAGGGCTGGTCATTCTTCAATCCAGAGCTCAACCCAAAGGCTTTGCGGCTCCCAGCCAGACATGTCACTCTTATTGCAGCCACATTCATTTTCAGCCACCACAAAATATAATTGTGAGCCCTAAGAAGATACACAAGAGTAAGCTGTGTGGGTTTACCTGCTGCTTCCCTGGCTCGGACCTAGGTCTGTTCTGCTCCTCAGAAAGGCAGTAGAACATGCTGGTCAAGGACCTAGGTTTTGGAATTAGGCATACCTGGCCCATACTGATTCTGTGACTGTTAGCTGCTTAACTTCTCTGAGCCTCGGTTTCCACTTTTATGAGATGGGCATAAAAACAGTACCCATTCCACAGTGCTGTGATCATTTAAGTGAGACAATGCTCACCAAGGTTTACCACAATAGCTGGCAGAGGGTAAACTCAGTTGATGAGCCTCAGATCCCTGCACAGTCAAATCAGAGCTGTGGTTTTGTCATTCACCTGCTGTGTGGCCTTGGGCAAACTCTGCAGTCTCTGGTTCTATCCGCAGGAATTTCCATGTCTGGAATGAAGCCTGGTTTGTGCGGAACGACCTGGGCCCGTCGTACAATGGATGGCAGGTTCTGGACTCTACCCCCCAGGAGAGGAGCCAAGGTAACCCCCTACTAGTCCACTGAGGACCCCTTTCTCTGGGTTTGGCTCTAAGTCACAGCCTCTCTGTTCTTTACACTAGTAGACAGTGGCACAGGGAAGTCCCCCAAGTCCTCTCCATCTCTGGAAGGCACGATGGGATTAGAACAAAATATTGCCAAAGTAGATTTCCCCTCCTGCTATTTCACCGAGCGCCTTCCCTGTGCCCACACGCTGCCATCCCTGCTGCAGCATCTCTGGCACGTGCCAGGCAACAAGGAAGAGAAGCCGTCCCTCTGCCAACAGTGATTTCCCTGCTCTGCCTCTAGCCTTCTGTCCCTCCTAGCACAAGATTATTCGTTATCTTCATTTTCAGCTGTTTCTTTCAAACTTAAAAAATAGTTACTTATAGAAGTAATATGTGCACATAGTCAAAAAATTTTTTCAAACCATTCCCAAAGGACCTAACAATGAAAAAGAAGTCCCCCAACTGCAACCTCTCTTCCAGAAGCAACAAATGTGACTAGATCTGGGGGATTCAGGGGTGAAACAACAACCCTCCAGACAGTTTCTAGACCACTGTTTTTCAGACTTTTCACTGTGACCCATCAGTGATTGTAAAATCAAGTTAGTGGGTTGTGACCATCATGGTAAGAAATGAAATAGGATGACATGGAAAGGGGTGGGAGGAAGGAATGGAAAAGGAAATTGCAGGGTGCACTGAACATAGTAAGAGTTAAGTATTGTCAGGTGAAACTTTTATTTCAGGCTCATATATATGCCAAGATGTAAAATCTATTTCTAGAGTTCATGGTTTAAAAAAAAAAAAAAGAACAGTTGAAGGTGATTGCTCTGAGCACATAAAGTTGTGTGTGTATCTTTTTTGTTTATTTGTTTTGTAAACACAGGTGGAATAATCCTCTTCTTTCTATTCTGCTGCACCTTGTGTATTTCCCACTGGGGCACATCATGAATGGAACTATATCAATATCTATATATTTATGTCTAATTTGTATTCATCCATCCATTCATCTACTTCTTATCTGCCTACCTACTTATCCATCTATCTACCTACCTGCCTGCCTATCCACCCATCCATCTATCTCTTATCTATCTATCTATCTATCTATCTATCTATCTATCTATCTGTCATGCTATCTATGCTGAGTGCTAGAGAAGGGAAGTGATGGTCAGGGCTTGGGAGCTCAGTGGAGCAAGAGACCCCTGTTGGCTGAGCGTTCAGGGAAGTCTTCCAGGAGTAGAGGTGCGATGATTTGGGAAGAACGACTTGCAGATGTAGAAAAGAGGCAGCCCTGAGCACAAGACGGCAAGACCGAGGGCAGTGGGTCAGCATGAATTACACACCCACAGAATGCAGGATTGGGCCAGGCTTCTACAGAGGTGGAGTCTGACCAGGGAGCATTTGCAGAACATAATGATGGCCTGGGAGGGTCTGTGCTGAGTGCCAGATGAGGGGGGCAGACTGTTGGGGCTGAAAGAGTTTGGCAGGGCAGAAGCAGGGGAGCTGGGTGGTTATGGATGGTCCCCAGAGGAGCAGGCCCTGGGGTGGGCTGTTGCAGATGGGCCTGGCTTTGGCTCATATCCAACCTCTGCACCCTGGCCACTAGGGGTGTTCCAGTGCGGTCCCGCTTCAGTTACCGGTATCCGAGAGGGTGATGTGCACCTGGACTTCGACATGCCCTTCATCTTTGCGGAGGTTAACGCCGACCGCATCACTTGGATCTACGATGCCATCCGCAACACTGTGAGGCAGAATTCCTCCGACACTCACACCATTGGCAAGTACATCAGCACGAAGGCAGTAGGCAGCTACTCACGCATGGACGTCACAGAGAAGTACAAGTACCCAGAAGGTAGGAGGGGCACTGGTGGGGCTGTGCCACTCAGGGCTTGGTGACGGGAAGACAGCTTTTAGGGTGGGGAAGAGAAAATGCCACATGCTCCTCCCGCTTTCTCAGCCAGTTCGGCCTGAATGGTAGGACTGCTCCCCAGCGCCGAACGCCCAGTTCCCCAGACTGTTTCCAGTGGGGACAGAACCGTCGTGGGCAGACTGGCGCCAGCAGAACTTTGCCACAGGGCACAGGGAGCTCTCATTCCAGCTCATCTCCAGCTGTGTCTCTTTGCCAATTTCACAAACAGGGTGACAGCACGGTGATTGAACAGCACGGGGAGAACCATGGCCCCCATGGGAGGCCACCAAGGGCTTTAGGAGAGATTCTTCGGCCAGGCCACTCCCTAGCCTCCAGGACACACAGGCAGGAAATGTGATCTGAACAAAGAAATAGACAGAGACCCCAAAGTCACGGGGCTGGACTATGTACACCTCAGAGGCCTCCCAAGAAGTCAGGGGAGGTGGGGCTGCATGGTGGGGAGAGGCCCAAGTCCCTGAAATCTTAGCATACGCATGCATATGCTGCTCCCCCAAAGCCGCTGGGAGGACTAGTTGCTAGGAGGCCACCTTTAACTCAGGTGACATTTATTGCTCTGTTTTGGAAATTCCTGTTGGAGTCAACAGCCTGTCTCTTTGAGGATTCTCAAAAGTTCTACATTGGAAGGTGATGTTCATTTTTAGAAATAGCCAAGAGTAAATGAATGCTTGCTCTGGAAGGCCACCGTCACTCCTCAGAGGAGCCTTGCTCTCTCCCTAAAATGCTTCGAAATAGTTGCTTCCATGAACCATCACAGTTGGCTCTGAGGGTCAAGAAAGGTGCTCTAATAAAGGCCCATAGTACATCCTAAAGTAAACTTCATAAACTTTAAAACTCTGTTCAAATGCTTGCCGTTGGTGCTGGCTTCAGTTTACATAAGAAGAAAACTGAGCACAGGAGACAGGGTCTGACTTCAAGTTCAAGCGGATGACCCCTCTGGGCATTTTGAGGCATGAATCTGGGTCAATGAGATTGGTGGCCTCAGTTTGG
This sequence comes from Mormoops blainvillei, assembly GCA_004026545.1. Lineage (NCBI taxonomy): Eukaryota > Metazoa > Chordata > Mammalia > Chiroptera > Mormoopidae > Mormoops > Mormoops blainvillei. The sequence continues at coordinate 36,749 of PVJD01005321.1, read as the reverse complement.
CCCCATCTGTCTCTGCTGTCCATTCCCCCTGTTGGTGTCAGATGGCCCTTCTCTCAGTCAATAAACGTGGAGTGACTGGGATCTCCCCAAGTGCCTGCTCTGTGCTCAGCTCTAGGGAGGCAACAAGGACCAAGCAGATGGGGCCCCTGCCCTTGCCGAGCTCACAGGTCAGGGAAAGGCAGATGTAGGACAAGCATTTTCAACAATGTCATGATGTCGAAACAAGTGTAGAGGCCAGAGGACAAATCATCCAGGGCAAGAAGTGAACCCCAGCCCTATCACTTAGAACTGTGCAGGGTTCTCAGGGCTCCCGAACCCCCCTTTCCTGTCTTGTGAAATGAGAGTAGCCATGCCTGTCTTCAGTATAAATGAGCTGGTGTCCATAAAGCACCAAGTGGAGTGCCTGACACAGAGCGAGGACTTAATAAACAGTGGCAATTTTTACAACTTAAGCATCCGCAGCCTCACTGGAATAATGACTTTTGAAGTGCACGACTTACATGGATATATAATTCTGTGGGTGCCTTATCTTGCTGTCATATCTTGTGTGCTCTCGCTGTCCCAGTCAAACCTCCTAAGCAATGGAATGGGGCCAGGTTGTAGCTAGGCTGGGGGAAAGAATACCTGCAGGATTCCCGGCAACGCCCCAGCCCCTTGGTGACAGCAGGGCTCACCGTCCTGCCTGTTGTTGCCCAGTTCTCCTTACCTACTGATACCAGTTTGTCCCTGAGGGTCCCGAGGAGGAAAAGTTCACAAAATGACTTGCTAAGCATTTGTGCAATAGCAATACCAAGGGAGAAGACAGTAGCAGGAAGCTTAGTCTTGAGTAAGCCCAGCGAGTGACCTATATAGGTATCTAGGCTCTGAGCCTCACTGAACAAACACAACTGCTTCGAGGTCCTGGGCACAGAAGGTTCGGTTCCCTGTGTAGACATCAGCCCTGGGTGTGGACTTACAGCTCGGCTAAAGAGTGGGAAGGCGCCAAAAGGAACCCAGCCTACCAGGAGCTATCATCTTGGGTAATCTGGCCGCCTGCCTCCTTTTCAGTAGGGTGTGTGACAGGAACCTTGGCTTATGGGTCCTGAGGACTGGTCCCCTCTCTGCCTCGAATCCCCAAGTTAGACTTTTTGCTTGGGCCAGCCACGTTCCCTCTTAGGGGCCTTAAATCTAACATGATGGGCTTTGATGAGTGTCCCTCTGAAGTCTCAACCGGTTGTTACACATAACTTATGGGCAAGAACTCACTAAGTTGTAAAGTGCTTATAATAAGTCATCTGGTGTCTTAAAAATTTCCCAGGTTCGTTGGGGAAGTTGGGGGCCAGAAATATGGTCTGCGGGTATAAACATGGTAATTCTTTTTTTTAAAGATTTTATTTATTTATTTTTAGAGAGAGAGGAAGGGAGGGAGAAATAGAGGGAGAGAAACATCAATGTGTGGTTGCCTCTCGTGCGCTCCCTACCGGGGACCTGGCCCACAGCCCAGGCATGTGCCTTGCCTGGGAAGGGAACCAGCGATGCTTTGGTTTGTAGGCCAACACTCAACCCACTGAGCCACACCAGCCAGGACTAAACATAATAATTCCTTGTATACCCCTGTGCATGTTCCATGTTCCTGGAAGGTCGATCCCTTCTCACTGCTAGTGGATCTATTTCCAGGTCAAGACAGAGAGCCTGATGTGAACTAAGTGGTCATCACTGGCTCTGACACTTGGAGCTGGTTACTCAGTTCTTAGTGTCGAAGAGCCATGGTCTTTAATGTACATCACAGCCATTCCCCTGGGGCTGTCCATGCCCTCGCATTGAGCCGGACCCACAATCCGATTCAGGGTCAGAGAGCCTGTCCTTTGTGTTTTCGAAACCTGAACTCTCTCAGCAATTTGAACTAGTTATGACTTGGAACCATACCAACCATGGGAAGTTCTTGTCAGCTGGCATGGACAAAAGTGCAGCTCTTCAACTCTTAAAGCGCCGTTAGGAACATAGCAGAATAACATGGTTTAGTGGCTTGAAAAGAGATTTAATGAAGTCCATTCTAAATGATAACTTTTTTTAATTTATGAACTCATTCTAACCTTTTCGGCTTAGCTTTTATTTATTTTTAAATTGTCTGTTTGTTCTTTAAGTCTTACAAGGGAATTGCTAGTTTAAAAAAAAGAAAGAAATCTAACTTAATTGACCTAAGCACAATGTCAGGTCATGCAGTAATTTTACACAGTTGCTGACGGAGCTTTTCCTACAGCTCCCTGGAAATTTAGGCTGATGGGGAAAGCACCGTAGACCAGCTGGCCTGTGAGCCTCACATTAAGGAGGAGGAAACAGAGACGAGGAGGGGCCAAACACTTGCTTGGATCCGGATCTTTGTACTGCAGCAGGACCAGCATCTGTCCCAGGCCATCTTTCCAGGCGGGCCCTGTCCTTTGTCCAGGTCGCTGCCGCACCCCTGAGATGCTTCTGTCTTTCGCCCCCACACAGGTTCCAGCCAGGAAAGACAAATGTTTGACAAGGCACTGGGGAAACTTAAACCCAACCGAACATTTGGCCCGACGTCTGCAACAGAGGCCGAAAGAGAGGAACGGGAGCCCAGCATTTCTGGGAGGTTCAAGGTTGCTGGCATACTGGCAGTGGGCAAAGAAGTCAACCTGGCCCTGATGCTCAAGAATCTGACAAGTGATATGAAGACAGTGACGGTGAACATGACAGCCTGGACCATCGTCTACAACGGCACACTTGTCCACGAGGTGTGGAAGGACTCCATCACAGTATCGCTGGACCCTGAAGAAGGTAACTCGTCCTGTAGGTTGTTGAGGCACCGTGTATCCAAGGTCACTGATATTCTGTTGGAATTGGGGAGTTCGAATTGGAACTGACTCAGGTGTCTAAGGAAGGAGCAGCACATGGCCTTTGTGGTTAAACCTTGGATTTTGAGGTCTTGGAAATTACTGTCACAGTGAACAGTGCAAGTGAGGGTGTTGCCAACCCAAATTCTTTTATGCCCTGGGAGAGGAAGGAGGGAGGCTTGGGCAATTAACAGACATACCACAGTATCCCTTACAGCAGCAGTTTGCAACCAGTGCGGCACACTGGTGCGCCGCAAGAATTTTTCAATCGTGCCATACCTTACTACTTAGTCAAGGACACTGACCACTTTTTCCCTATCGTCAATTTTTTTTTTAAATGACAACAACCAGCACAACAATAACTGTCTGATGTGAATGAATCAAAATTATACCTGTTTTTTTGGTCAGGTCGGCAAAAAATATTATATATCTTTTGGTGTGCTGCAAAATTTTAGTAATTAGATTCTGTGTGCCATGAGATGAAAAAAGGTTGGAAATCGCTGCCTGATGGGTATAGACCACTTCCCACAGCGTGCAGAGTACTTCTTTATGTGCTACCTCACTGACCTTCTAGAAATAATAAACTCCAGTGTCCCTGTTTTACCAAGGCCAAAACTGCTGCTTGGAGACACTGCAGCTCACTTAAGAAATTGTCATAGCTAGTAAGTGGCAATGCCAGGGTCTTGGTCCTAGGTTTCCTGCTGCTAAATCCGATGTTAACCTCATTTCCTAGGATAACTAGCTGCCACACACATACTCCCTCATGCCACCCCCACCCTACCCCACAATGAATCACTTTTCAGGTTTGACCTGAGAAGGGTTGCAATATACACCGGGACATATTGCAGTAACTCCTTGCTCCTGGGTAGCACAGACAAAAAGGGAGCAGATGGAGCAGGGAAAGCCTGGTGCCGTGGAAGGATTAGAATGCAGGTGTGCCCACATTGGCAAAATCCCTCAAGCTGTTACGAAGAGTTGGAATTTACCAAGCAGATTAACAAGGGTGGGGTGGCGATTTGCTCCACAGGAGGAACTAATAAAAACTGATTAATTAGACAGCCCATCTTGAAAGAATTCTGTCTGCAGAGAACCTGAGACACGATACACCTGTCAGAGGCAGCCTTCCCCCAGCAAGCTGACTTCTCACAGAACTTTAGCAGACATCTTCCTGCACCGGAAGCAGCTACCTGGCTGTTGCTAACCTTGGGAGCTCAAGGGAAGAGCTATTTTTGTAGGCCCAAAATCATTCGTGTGTGGGAAATAGTTCCCCAAAATACATACTTCAGCAGAGTGAAATGGGAGGGGGGAGGAGGCAGATGAAGTGGTCTTGGAGGCCTGACGCCGTCACCTGCTTTCTCAGCGATGCTGGTAGTCGCCCTCCCTTTTCAGAAGGGAGCCTCAGTGTTCAGTTCTGAGGGGGCCGGACCCGTTGGTGCAGGGGCCTGTCATCTCCACACTGGGGGCAGACGGCGCAAATTCCCTGAGTGCTAAAGGCAGGGCAGCTTCTTCCTCACAGTCTTACCTCAAAGGGTAAGTGATATGGCGGGTGCCAGGGCCCCCCCAAGCCACCCGGCATGACCATATGGGGGTGCCCTGGATCACAGAGGAGGGAGAGGTGCCTGTGCCCCGTGGTGCCAGGGAGAGCCTTGAAACTTGAGGAGAAACCAGGTAAATGGGGAAAAGCTGAGGGAGGCCTTTCCATCTGAGGGAACCCTGCTTTGGCAGGGAGGTGACCATGTGTCCGTTTTGTAGAAGGAACCACAGGCAACGCAGAGGCTCTTTTAAGGGAGAAATGAGTTGGGCTCAATGAGGCGGGGCCAGGTTGGGGGCTCTGAACTTTATTCAGCAAGGAGCCATGGGAGATTTTTGAAGTGACGTGGAAGAGGAGTGACATGAAGGGGGATGGGCGGGGGAGTTCTTCTACAGCCTTATCTGACTGATGTGTGTGGATGACCCCGAAGCAGGAGAGACCAGAGGAGGGGAGGTGGTTCAGACGCTGTTGCAATAGAATCCCAAGCTATTAGATGACCTGGGAGGGTCCCGAGCACTCATTGTGCCAATCCCTGGCTCCCCTTCCCAGCTATTCCTGTGTTGTTATCCTCATTGTTATCATCACTAGACAGTGAGTTAACATCCATACTCCTCCCCTGCCCCTTAGAAGGGGACTTGCCCTCCGACGTTTTCTGGATCTGGAGGAGGCTGCAGCCCCTCCAAGACCATCCTCCTAAGAATCCGCCCAGAGAAGGCAGAGTCTTGGTCTGTCCCCGGCTCCTGCCTGGAGTCTGCACAGGACCGGGTGGGGTGTTTCCTCCAGGGAGAGAGCTCCATCGAGCCCTGGGCTACAGATACTCATGGCCAGCTCACGCTGACTTGGCTTGGCATCAGCTCTGAAGGTTTCAGAAGCCAACCCCGCTCGCTCTCACTCCGCTCCCCTGCTTCTCCTTCCAGAAATACAATATCCTGTGAAGATCACATATGCTCAGTATGAGAAGTACCTGAAGGCGGACAACATGATCCGGACCACAGCCGTGTGCCAGGCCCCCGATGAGGCCGAGCTGGTGGTGGAGAGGGACGTCATCCTGGACAACCCCACCCTGACCCTGGAGGTAAAGGGGTGGGCAGGGTGCCTCCCCAGCCAGCTGGCCCCCATGAGCCACAGCCCCTCGCAGAGCACCAGGGAGGTCCTTCCCTGATGGCAGGGGCAGAGGACTGGGCCCAGCTCAGGCCCAGCCTCTGCCAGATGGATCAGCCAAGAGATCTCGCTCAGACTAATGTCCTCGCTCCCTGGCTGGTGAGATAAATGGCTACGTTGCCCCGTGGCTTCTTTGGTTCCAGTTCTAGACCCACTAGGGGCTCCAGCTGAGGAGCAGCTGGAAGGACTCCCCAGTTCACACACGCGCTCACTCAGCGCTGAGCCTCCGCCGTGTTGTAGGCCAGGCCAGGCTCAGGGCTCGCAGAGGAGGCACAGGGGGTGGGTCCTGCCTGATGGGAGCCCACGGCCCACGGCCCAGACACACTTGCGGAGCAGATCAGAAGTGGGTGCAACTCATGAGCATCTCTGTACTCCCTAAGACCCCAGAGCTACAGAATGGTGGACTCTTAGAAGGCTAATCTTGTGCGCCCACATTCAGCCATCTCACACAGGACTAAACCAAACCCAGAGACGAAAGGGCAGAGCCAGTCACCACCAGGGCCAAGGCCAGGCCTCGGGCCCAGGGACTCCCAGCCCAGGGCCCTTTTCCGGGCATCCGGGCCCACCGGCAGCCAGCGGCAGCATCTTGACGGTGGCTGACAATGAGACCGCCTCCCTCTCTGCTTCTGGTTGGGGCTCTGCTCTCGGGAGCCTCGGCCGTGGGGGCTTGCAGTTGGGCGGGAGGTGCCTAGGGCCACTCTGTCTCTTCTTCTGAACCGGGGCCAGAAATATTTGTGCTGACTCCAAACCTGTCTCTCTTCCTCCAGCCTCTGGGTCCTACCTGCCCCCCAGCCCAGGCTGAAGGCCACCTTAGCCAGATAGCACAAAGCTAAGGGTAGAGGCTGGCAGGCAAGGATGGGCAGAGGACATGGATATTCCCATGAGGTCCCACAGAGAGCCTCATGGATCAGGCATCTGCTGAGTCTAGCGTCTGCCTCACCTGTCTAGACGGCGTCTTTTTCTCTTCTATCACAATACCATCGGCCTCCCAAGCCCCAGGTTTCTGAAGGAACTGGATAATTGTGGGGGGCTCTGGTCCCACCCCTCCCTAAGCTGCACCCTAGCTTCAGGGGTTCCTGACCTCAGAGAGAGTCAGGGGACCCCAAGCTCCCACTACCATGCAGTTAGCCTGCTATTGAGTGCTTTTACTGTCCTGGTTAGTCTGACCCGTGCTTCACAATGGGGGGTGGGGGCGGTAGTCCCTTGCCTCAGGGGTTTGAGAGAAGGTAGAGCAGGGCAGTAGTTCAGATATTGGGCCTGTAGCCTTTGATCCAGACCCCACCATTTATCAGCAGTGGCCTAAGTCCTTTAATCTCTACATCTCAGTTACTCCAACTCTGTCATGGGGGTAATAAAATACTTCCCTTGCAGCGTATCCTCTCCTCAGGGAAGACTTTCCTGACATCCCATGCCCTCCCCAAATTAGGCCCGATCCCCTGTTAAATGCCCTCAGAGCCCGTGTCCTCTTACTTCATAGCATTTGTCCTAGTCGAAGTTATCCCTTTATTTGTGCACTTGCTTGGTGGCAGCCTCCCCACCCCCCTTCCAGGCCCATCACTGTCTCTCCTGGTATATCTGAGAGAAGATAGTCCATATCTGTAGAACAGAAACACCTCTGTCCACTGCAACAGAGACGCTTGGCTCCTGGCTTGCATTCCTAGCCCCCTGCAGAGTTTGCATTGTCAGTCCATGCCTGTCCCCTGGGTGTTCGGGTGTCTCCTGCTTCCCAGCGTCCCTGTAGACATGACAGACAGCGGAATGCTGATTCCTGCCCCTGAGGCTGGGAAATGAGGTCAGGTAGCAACCAGTTCAGTTATGGAAACATTCTGCGTTAAAATGATCAGTGTTTAAATGAAGTTAGGGTTTTCCCCAATATATTCCTTTATTCGATATCGTCAGCCTTCCTTATGGTGTTATCTTTTATTCAACACTTTTGCACTCCATCTCTGGGATTTCCATATCAAGTCTACTTTGTCTTTAAAGAGACTATAAAATCTTTAGAAAGGAAATCAGAATACACACAGGCTGGAAATGTGCCGCCAAGAACTTTCTTATTGAATCTCATTAAAATGCACCTGCTCTTTCTTCTTCGGGGCATCTTTGTGTGAATTTCCTCCCAACATATTCTCTCCTTATTTTGGCCTTCAGAGAATCAACACCATCTTGTCTCAGTTGAATGAGTCAATGCATAGTGCATTCAGAGCAGGGCATAGATTTTAACCACATGAGGGTGATCTGTATGAAAAGATAATAATTTGGGTAAAACTCCATTGTCTCATCTGACAGTGATTGGCAGTTAGCACTGAAGACCCAGCACTCTGGAATCAGACCATGAAATCTGACTATTGTTCCAAAGGCTGATGTCCTGCATTAACCCACGAGCCACCGACAATCAGGCACAGGTTTCTGGTGGCCCTTATCCTCTCCTTGGGCGCATGCATGGATTTGGTTCAATAGGACAGGTGGTAATCAACAATAAAGACGCAAAACAAATACATGGAAATCCCAAGTTGAATATCAATGTGAAAAATGTGGCACCATTTATGTAGCCTTGTAACCCAATGGTATAGAATTATGCTTCACCCCTCAAATTATGTCATGCTCTTAAATGAGTTCTGCGGGAGAAATTATGGTATCGATCATGGTCTCCGAAATGTTTCAATTATTTACCAATTATTGGTAGGCATTGCAGGGCCTAGGGGGCAAAATGGTTGCCATTGGGCTTAGCAGCAAGGAAAAGGAAAACTGAACACAAAAGCAGCCCCCCGTTGTGATCCTCAAGAGAAGAGAAGAGATCGCCAGCCGTATGATTTCATTTTCTGTTTCCAAAAGGCTTTCCTCCCATCCCTGACCTCGCCTGCCCGCTCCTAGCCCAGAGGGGAAGGCCGGAAGGAATAACGAGCTTACTTATCAGATGAGGAAGCTAAGGCCCCATTGCGTCTGCTGTTTGGCAGAACCACAAGCTTTCGCCTTGGGCAGTGAACAGGTCATCTGGGTTTCCCTGCCGACTGGAAACCTAGCTTTCTCTGGCCGCTGACCAAAGACAGTGCAATGTGGGAGTCCTGTCCAGACCACGGCATGGCATGCAGGGAAACTCTGGGCTCCAGAAGTGCAGAAGGACATTGCTAGACTGGGCTTTATCAGAGGAGAATGGCCTGGATTGAGGTGGGGGCCCAACGCCATGTGCTGTGCAGAGGAACGGACCTGAGCAAGGCGGAGCCTCCCAGGGTGAGGGCTTCCAGCCTGGAAGGGAAGAAACAGAACCCGTGAGCAGAGGTTCAAGAAAAGTACTGTTTTATTAAGTTCAGAATGAAAGCTTTCCCAAACCTCAGAGTGGCCTGCAATGGAAGCAGGCTGTCCTGGGAAGAAGGGGCTGCCCTTCCCAGAATGAACTGGAAAGGGAGTCCACAAACCCGGCATGAAAGCTAAAACCCTCTCAGGCTCTGCAATGTGCCACCGCTCTGCCTAAGCCTGGGTGTCCTGTCTGTCGCATGGGGGTCCTAGCCATGTCCTAGGAACTCCCTGCAAGGATATGTTGCTGGCACTTTGGAGGACTAAACAGGCAGCACTCCCAGCCTTCGTCCCCAGTGATATCTTCCCCATGACAAAGTCGCCTGCCCGGCCCCGTCAGCTCTCACTGAGTGGCGGGTGAGATGGGCAGCTGCGCCCTGACTCCACCGACCTCTCTTCCTACAGTTGCTGGACCAGGCACGTGTGCGGAAGCCCGTGAACGTGCAGATGCTTTTCTCCAACCCGCTGGACGAGCCGGTGAAGAACTGCGTGCTGATGGTGGAGGGGAGCGGTCTGCTACTGGGCAGCCTCAAAATCGAGTGAGTCTCAGGCCTGAGCGGCCCACGTCAGGCGGTGGGGCGGGCAGAGGCGACCTCCAGGAGCAGGGCCGACAGGGCTTCTCCAGTGTTAGAATTTGAGAATCTGCCCATAGGCACACATATCTGCATTTGATTTGAACTCGTGGGAAGTCTGAGTCATCAGAGCTTAGAGCTGGTCCTCTCCGAGTTTAGCATATTTGGGAGATCAGGAGTCCTCCAAGGCCCTGATGATGGGTCCCAGGGCTGGAGCGGCCAAGTGACACCAGGAAGCATCTAGAGGGAGCTAAAGAAGCGGTGGCCTTGTCCAGTCCCAACCAGAGCCAGACTTGAGGCCGCAGAGGCCCGCCCTGCCTGAGGTCTGTGAATCTCAGCACTAACGCTGCCCCATGCCCTTCCCCACCAGTGTGCCAACCCTGCGTCCCAAGGAGCGGTCCCGAGTACGTTTTGAGATCCTGCCCACCCGGAGTGGCACTAAGCAGCTTGTCGCTGACTTCTCCTGCAACAAGTTCCCTGCAATCAAGGCCATGCTGTCCGTCGACGTGGCAGAGTGAAGGGCCCAGGTGGCCCCAGAAAAACTTGGGTACCACGAAGCAAGCAGGGCTCGCCTGTCCAGCCTGGGAAACCCACTCCACCCCCCAAGGCTGCCTGGACAGGGATGTCCGGTCCCCAGCATACCCTGTCCCTCATTCACACATTGGGCTGGCTCCACCCCGGCCTGAGACTTGATCACTTTTGCACGTTCCCTGGCTGTTTCTCCCTGTGGCTGCCTGCTTTGTGAGCCCCATGGCCCTGCCCAGCCCCCTCGTCCATCAGTGCAGCGGGATGAGTGGCACCTGACCCAGCGACTCCCTGAGTGGACACAGGGAAGATGGTCTGGACTGTTCGCTGATCCATAGCCTGCAGTTGGGACATTCTTGTTCCTCCCTTGGGCCACTGTGGAGGGGAGGGTTAGCCATTTGTCATGGCATTCACATCCTTACACTCAAAATAAAGTTAAAAAGAGCACAATCACACAGCACCTACTACGAGACTGCTGCTTCGCTGAAGGCGTTGGAGAAGGACGGAGGGGCTGGGCCATGTCTCTCCTGAGAAGGGGTGGCCCCAGGAAGACTTGTTCTCCATGTCCCAGTGTCCAAAGAGAGTGGGCTTGTTCTGTGTGGCTCCTGATGCAACACTGGGGAGATGTTTGAAGTCAGTTTAGGAAAACTTTCTAATATGATGTCCAAAAATACATTAGGCTGCCTTGGGAGGGAGCTCCTTGTCACGCAGGCTTCCAGAGCTCTCTGTGCGGCTGAGCACTCTCTTTCAGGACCCTTTACAAGTGTCACAGTGAGAAGGGACTTCAGAGTCTTCACGGGAACTCTTCAGCAGAGCAGGTGCCTGTGGTGGCCTGGCCTCTGCTCACATGGCCTCTTATATCCTCATGCCACCCTCTGCCTCCTGCAGCTGGGAGAGAATGTGCCGCTTCCGGTGGCCTCAGCAGGACTAACTCGGCCAGAACCTTCTCTGCCTTCACAAGCGCTCTGATGGCTCCTCAACCTTTGCCTCTTCAACTAACCCCAAGCAGATCCCACAGCCTTCTTGTCGCTTGTGCTGACTATCCCATTTTGGCAATCGTACCTCACTTTCTGAATGGAAGGGATCAGCCCCGCCTCACATCCTGCTCAAAGCTTCCGCCCTGTGCGCAGCGGGGGCCCAACTCAGGCAGGCAGAAGGAGGCACTGTCCAGTCCTCGGCTTCCTTCTCCTCCTCCCACGTGCTGCCTGATCCTTCAGAGTTGGAGCAGGGAGAGAGGGACTTAGGAGAGGGTGACCAAGGTCTATTTCACCGGTGCTCGTGCAGCATGGCCACCGATGCCCTCTGTGTGAATGCAAGCTTCCTGCATTCCTACATGATCCCTGACGTGGGCAACATGCGCCTCAGTGTCGGCCTCCAGGGGTTCACCCCATTACCTCTCACTGCACTAGAAGTTGTGGTGCTTTCATGATGCTTGAGCCCAGTTCCCTTTCATGGGGTCCACTGGCCCTGGGAGGCTCGTACTTCCTTGCCTCTCCAAACTATGGGTGAGCAGGCTGCCCTAGTGGCCCCCTCCCGTCCTCCTGCAACTCAAGCTGCTCCAGCCACAGCTTCCCGCCTCCAGGATGCCCCTACCCTGGGGGAGGGGGGAGCCAGCCCAAGAAGCTGAGTCTATCACTCACTCTCAGTGTCAAGGATCTCCCACCAGCTCTGGTATCTGGACCCAGCTGAGCCCCGTAGCCTCTGCAGCACGGTAGGCCTGCACGTGTTCTTGGGGTCTTGCCCCTGGGCTTGGCCTGGAGACGGAGTGTTCCATCCTCCCTCAGACAGTCTGCACCAGCCCCAGTGAGGAGGGTTAGGCTGAAACAGACAGCCTTCTGCTCTGGCTTCTGATGGAAAGAAAGAAATTCAGAGGTTTCATTGCCTGCCATCCACGTGAGCCTGCCCGAGACCTTAATCCTGTCAAGCATCAGCCTGGTCGGCAAGCATTTCCTGAGTGCCGACTTTGTACCAGGCTCTTGGATGGGCACGGGGTCCAAAGAGATTAAAAATCAACAGCCGCGTGATCCCTGCCAGGGGATCGCTGCCCTTGAGGGCAAATCCTAAGGCGTGACATTAAAAATCCATGTGGAGTTTTTAATCAACTCCAGACGCACATGTCATATCTAATAATACTCCTCCACCCCACTTGGGTTCTGAGAAATTTTAGCAATAAAACAGAGAAGTGGCAGACAGAGGCCACAACGCCACATTTATTTCTAGTAGAACTGAAGCAGGAGGCTGGAGCATAGTGTGAGGTGCAAGGGGACCTGCTAGCTGAACCCCAGAAAAGACAGCTTTGGTGACAGTACATGCTCAGATGCCACCGCAGGAACCCCAACACGCCAGAGTCCTAAACAAGGTAGTCGTTTACCTCTTTCTTGTGTACAAGCCACAGGAGGTAGTTTAAGAACCCAGGCTCCTTTGTCTCAGGAGTCTGTCATCCTCCACTGGTAATTTCCACCTAGTGGCTCCAGATGGCTGTCCTAGCTCAGGCAAAATGCCCACAGTCCATCCAACAAGGTGGAAATGGATGGGCACCTTCTTTCCCACTGAGGGAACAACCTGACAGTTGAAAGGGAAAATGATACATTTCACCTCTGCTCACATCCCATCGGCCAGAACTTAGGCCACATCTGCAAGGGAAGTTGGGAAATGTGGTCATTAGCTTAGTGAACATTGACCCAGCTAACAGTTGGGATTTCTATTACTATAGAAAGAAGGGGGCTGGGTATTAGAGTAGACAGAAGTCCCCATTACCCTGACCCACCAAGACATGGGTCATGCAGGCCTAGGGTGATGCTATCCTCCATGGTGGCAGAAAACCCAGAGGAGCATGAAGGACCCTTGAGCCAAGAGCAGCAAAGGTGAAGTTGAGTCACACACACACACACACACACACACACACACACACACAACCCAAGTAAGACCCCAGCGGCCTCGTGTGCTTCTGTGCTCACCCTTTTACAATAGAATGCTGTCCCGAGACCACTGTGGGGAGAAGCCCAGCCCATCTTCGTGTCAGCCATGGATGGGTGTCACTCTGTGACAGGACAGTAAGAAGCTAAGAAAAGTCCTGGGCAAGTGGAATAAGGAAACTGAGACAAGAAAATTCAATGCAGCCAAACAATTTGAACAACTTGCAGCCAACCAATGAATCACAAGACCTTATTTTCCCCAACCAAGGACACTGGAGAGCAAATAGTTGCTACCTCTCCTCCCTAACCTGAGGATGCATCGTTTAAATCACGCTGGTTGGGGAGATAAAGGACAGAGACCCAATTAATGACCACTGTGCCAGCTAAACCCAAAATGAAGTGAGGGAACAAATAACAAAAATCCCATTAGAGCCAGACAGACCCAACATAAAAGGAAAACAGTAAAGCAGACCAAAGAAGAATCCCAACCCTCCACCCCGTGTGTTCATTTTGCAATACACATCAGCAATATTTAAATGCACGTGGAAAACTGATGAATATCCTGCTGAAACCCTCCCCTAAGATTCTCACCTGCAGGAGAGAGAATAAAACCCTCAAGACAAAGACCCGGTGCTGTTCGCTCTAGAACACACCCATGCCCCTTCCCAAGCATGAACTTTTTACTTTCTCCTAGACCCTGGGGGTCCCCACAAGGCTTGCTACCAGGGGGGAAGTGGGTAGTGGCAGCTCATCCTGGGCTTACCCCGTGATCCCGTCTCCAAGACTCTTTTTTCCCCTCACTCACCAGTGAGCTAACAGCCCCACCTTGGCTCACTTCTTTCCTATCAGGTTTCTAGGGAGCCAGAGCAGAGCATAGTTGGGTCTAGGCTCTCTCCTGTTTCTTCTTCTACCCTAAGTCCTTCCTCGTCTCACTGGCCCCAGCTTTAATAAGCACACCCTCAAAATCACCTGGACTTGTGTTGTGAAATTTTGCCAACACAAAGTCAAGAACCCCCACATTACAGGCCCACCTGAGGCAGACTCGCTCCAGGCTGGTCCCTGTCCAATAACAAGCATGCTGGAGGTGACATACTATAAGAGCCCAGAAAATGTTCCCCTGCCCGCATCGGAAGATTACGTTCCATTGAGGGTTGCAAAGGTTACACCCACCATTCACTAGGCCAGCAGAAATGTGTTGGTGACAGATGCATTGACATCACTAACTCGGTAGTGGCTTTCTCCACAGTTAAAGCAAAAGTAATGGCAAAGTGTTGTGGAGCTCATAACATTATAATAGAAAAACGTATGAAAATAATAGCACAATGGCTGGGAACGGGAAATTGAACTACACTGATATAAATTATTTATATCATACATGAAGTGATCAAATATCATGTGAAGATAGATTGATAAGTTAAAGATGTACACTATCAACCTAAAGCAACCATTAAAAAATTAAACAAAAGACCCAGCTATTTATGATTATTAAGCCCAGCAAAGTAGATACAATGTAAGGAAAGAGTAAAGATACTAAAAGTATAAAACGGAGTCATTTTAACCAACCTGCTAAATTATTAACATTATGAAGTTTGCGACATGAAGAAGCAGTTCCTTGTCTTATCTTAATCAGCCTAGGGGCTCAAACATTGGAACCTTCCACTCCTGTGTCAATACCTAGAGATGCATCAATTTGTTATCAAACCTGAAGATAACCCCTGACTACTCCATGAAGGACATAGGTCCACTTGGTGCCCATCCTCCAGATCGCTCGGCATCCATCACCCAGACTGCCTGACACCGAACCGATAGCTGTCTGGCACCCGTCCAAGGGTTAGGAGCGCAGAACTGCTAAGACTTCGACACAGAGACTCTCAGCTTTTCTTTCTTCTTCAGAAGTCTCTGGGTGTTGCCTGGCTGTGTTTCCAGTTTATTTTCTCTAAGACCCTTGAGTAAATCTTTGTCATTGATTCCTAACCAAAGCCTCCTGATTCTTTTTGAGTACATTAACGAATAGTGAAGAATACTCAATTTGAAAAAGAAGGCAGAAATAGAGTAAAAGGGGAATGAATGACAACTGAGACAGATAAGATAAATAGCAAGATGGTAGATTAAAACCCAAACATCATAATAATTATTTGATTATTATAATCAATAATGAAATGTAAATAGCCCAAACACCTCAATTAAAAGGCAAATATTGTCAGATCGAATTTCAAAAAGCAAAAACCAACCATATTCTGCTATAAAATACAACTTTAAGAATAAATTCAGAAATAGGTTAAATGTTAAAGGATGGGAAATGATATATGATACAAATAGCAATTAAAAGAAAAACAAAGTAGCTATATAAACATCAAACAAAGTAGATGGAAACTGTTACAGAAAGTAACACCTAGAAAAAAATATTTTATGGTAACGAAAGGATCAGTCCAGCAAGAAGAAGGACAATTATGCCCTGGCTGGTGTAGCTCAATGGATTGAGCGTTGGCCTGCGAACCAAAAGATCACCAGTTCAATTCCCCAGTCAGGGCACATGCCTGGGTTGCGGGCCGGGTCCCCAGTAGGGGACGTGCAAGAGGCAACCACACATTGATGTTTCTCTCCCTCTCTTTCTCCTTCCCTTCCCCTCTGTCTAAAAATAAAATAAATAAAACCTTTAAAAAAAATTTTTTTAAAGAAGTACAAATTAGTAATTATAAAATAGTCATGGGAATGTATAATGTAGGAAATATAGTCAATAATATTGTAATAACTATGTATGGTACTGCCTGGGTACTAGAATTATCAAGGGGATAACTTCATAACCACTATGCCATACACCTGAAACATAAAGAAGAAAGAAGAAGGAGGAGGAGGAGGGGGAGGAGGGGGAGAAGGAGGGAGAGGAGGAGAATTATAAACAGTCTTAATGTTCTTTGCCCACAATGAAAATAAATAAAAGGCCAATAACATATATCTCCCTGAAAGTTCTCAAATATTTAGAACTAAAGAAAAACCTTCTGAATAACCCACAAGTCAAAGAAGTTTAAAAAATTATAAAATATTCTAAACTGAAAACTCAGCATACAAAAACTTGTAGAATGCAGCTAAAGTGGTATTTAGAGGGAAACTTACAGTATTAAAACACCTGTACTATGAAGAAAGAAAGAAATCAATGAATTCAGACTCCACCTTAGGAAACTAAAAAAAAGATGAAACTAACCCAAAATAAGCAGAAGAAAAGAAATAACAAAGAGTATCAATCAATAAAATAGAAAACAGAAAAAAAAATAGTACAACAGTGAAACTAAACGTGGGTCATGTGAGAAGAATAACACTGATGTGTCTCTAGCCAGGATGATCAAGAAAAAATAAAGAAGACACACATTACTAATGTCTGGAATGAGGAGCCATACAGCTATCTGAAGAATAATAAAGAGATATCATAAACAACTTTGTGCCAATAAATTAGACAACTTGGATGAAATGGACAAATTCCTTGAATGACACAAGCTATCAAAATTTCATTCAAGGAAAATAGATATCCAGAATATCCCCATATCTATTAAAGAAGCTAAATTTGAGGTAAAAAACAAGATAAACTGTTCAGCCAATCCTAACCCAAATTGCGAAGCCACAGAGCTGGTTGCTGTTCTGTTGCTACATTTTTCAGTGATTTCTTATGCAGCAAAGAATATTATTAACTATTTTTATTCCTTGTCTCCATGGAAACATTTATTTACTCTTAAGCATCCAGCTCAAATATTCTCTCCTCTAAATAACTTTCCCCCCATTCTCCCACCTGGCTGCATCCCAAGCATGGGTGGTCCTTTCTCTGTGCTTCCCTTCACGGTGCACACACCTTTTTAGACCACATAGGATTTTAAAACCATCTGGGCCTGTCTCTCCTTTCCTCCTTCTTAGACTATGTGCTTATCATGGGCAAGAACCATGTTTCCTCTAGCCCATCACCCCCTACACTTAGCACAGTGCATGGTGTAGATTAAGCATTTGTAAATATTCATGAAGTGTTAAAGAAATGAATGAGATTGTAGATGAGAAATGAATGAAGTGATAAATTGGAATGACTGAAAAAAATGTAACATCTAACATTCATTGAGACTCTATAATCTGTTAGTCACTGTTCTAAGTATTTTTTTAAATTTATCGAGTGCCTACTGTGTGCCAGATACCACACTCAATTTTTCACATTCATCATTTTTACTGAATTCTGTGTAACATTTCTGAGTAGCAATCAACATTACTCATGTTTTTGTCCTACTTTTTCTTTAAATAGACTTTATTTTTAGAGTATTTTTAGGTTCACAGCAGAATAGAGCAGATGGGACAGAGATTTCTCATATATTCTTTGCCCCTACATATGCTTAGCCTCCCCCATGATCAACATCCCACTGGAACAGTACACTTGATACCACTGATGAACCTATATTGACACATCATTATCACCCGAAATCCATTGTTAAATTAGGTTTCATTCTTGGAGTTGTACATTCTGTGGGTGTGGACAACTTTATAATGACACGTATCCCCCATTACAGTGTCATCCAGACTAGTTTCACTGCCCTAACAATCCTCCGTGCTCTGCCTACTCATCACCCCCCTCCTCTAACACCCGGCAACCACTGATCCTCTTACTGCCTCCACGGGTTTGCCTTTCTCACAATGTCATATAGTTGGAATCGTACAGCATATAGGCTTTTCAGCCCAGCCTCTTTCACTTAGTAACATTCTTTCAAGTTTCCTCTATCCGCCCTGGCTGGTGTGGCTCAGTGGATTGAGCACCAGCCTGAGAACCATAAAGGTTGCTGGTTTGATTCCCAGTCAGGGTGCACACCTGGGTTATGGGTCAGGTCCCCAGTTGCAGGCGTGTGAGAGGCAACTCAAACACATTGATGCTTCTCTCTCTCTCTCTTTTTCCCTCCCTCCCCCTCTCTCTAAAAATAAATAAAATCTTTGTTTTTTAAGTTTCTTCTATCCCTTTTCACAGTTTGATGACTCCTTTTTAGCACTGAATCATGTTCATTTGTCTAGATGTGCCAGAGTTTGTTTACACATTTGGCCACTGGAGGACATCTTGGATGCTTCCAATTTGGGGCCATTATGAATAAAGTTGCTATAAACGTCCCTGTACAGATTCTTTTTTCTGTGGACATAAGTTTTCAACTCTTTTGGGTAAATACCAAGGAGTGTGACTACTGGACTGTATGGTATGAGTGCGTTTAATTTTGTAAGAAACCAGCAAACTGTCTTCCTATGTGGCTGTACGTTTTGCACCCCCACCAGCAGTGAGTGAGCGCTCCTGTTGCCTCACATCCTCACCAGCACTTGTGCTGTCGGGGTTCCGGATTTTGGTCGTTCTCCTAGGTGTGTAGTGGTATCTCGGTGTTGTTTTCATTGTCATTTCTCTGATGACTTATGGTGTGGAACATCTTTTCATGTGCTCACTTACTATCTAATACATATCTGCTCCACTGAGGTGTTTGTTGAAGTCTTTGGCCTGTTTTTAAATCAGGTTGTTCTCTTCTTGCTGAGCTTGGATTTCGGATAACAGGCCTTTATCAGGAATGTCATTTGCAGATATTTTCTACTGGTCTGTGGCTTAGCTTTTCATTCTCTTGAGAGTATCTTTTGTAGATGAGAAATTTTTAATTTTCATGAAGTACAGTTTATTCATTCTTTCACAGATTACGCTGTCGGTGTTGTACCTAAAGAAAAAATCCTTGCCAAGCCCAGGGTCATCTAGGCTTCCCTTTATGTTATCTGCTAGAAGTATTATAGCTTTGCATTTCATATTCAGGTCTGTGATTCCCTTTGAGTTAATTTTTGTGAAGGGTGTGAGGTCTGTGTCTAGATTCGGTTTTTTGCACATAAATGTCCAGTCGTTCCAGCACCATTTGTTGAAAATACTGTCTTTGCCCCACTGTGTTGCTTTTACTCTTTGTCAGAGGTCAGCTGACTATACTTACGTGGGTCTATCTCTGGGCCATTCCATTGATCAATTTGTCTATTTTCTGTGGCTTTATGGTCGAAATCAAGTCGTGTCAGCCCTCTGGTGTTTCCTTCTCCTTAACTGTCGCGTTGGCTACGCTGGGCCTTTTCCTTCTCTGCATAAACTTTAGAACCAGGTTATTGACGCCCACAGAGCAGCTCAGCGGGATTTTGATTGGGATTGTATCGGCTCTGTAAATCAGGTTGGGAAGAACTGACGTCCGGACAACATTGAGTTTTCCTGTCCAGGAACATGGAGTATCTGTCCTATAATTAGTGCCTTGTTTGTCTGTTTGTTTGTTTAATGAGAGGTTTGTAGTGTCCTAATGTACAACTTGCACATGTTTTCTTAGAATTATACCCATTTCACCCTTACGGCTGCTAAAGTAAACAGTATTATGTTTTTGACTTCAAATGCCACTTTTTTATTGATGGTATATTGGAAAATGATTGACTTTGTCTATTAACCTTAAATTCTGCAACCTTGCCATAATAGCTTATCAGTTGTGTCTTTCCCCTCTCCTACATGGAAGGCTAGTGAGGACTAAAGTTGGGTGGTTTCTTCCCCACCATCAGGTGGGCTCTGACAAAAGCCCAGCAGGTCCAGCTCTAGCAAAATAGTTTCTTCTGAAGGCCAACCTTGGTGAGAGAAACAGAATGCGCTGAAGTATTTTTAAATAGCTGCTTATGCCCCAATCAGTGCGGCTCAGTTGGCTGAGCATCATCCTGCAAACTGAAGGGTTGCTGCTTCAGCTCCTGGTCAGGGTAAAGGCCTGGGCTGCAGGTTCCATCCCCGGTTGGGGGGGTACAGAAAGCAACCAAACGATGTTTCTCTCCCTCTCTTTCTCCCCTCCTTCACCTCTTTCTAAAAATAAATAAATAAAATCTTTAAATATCTGCTTACCCCTTGCCCTTGCCTGAAGCGAGAGGGGATTTTTGCCCTGATCTTCAATGTGAGAACCTGATAGGGTCCCTGGTGATAAAACTCTCAAAAGTATGGGGGCTCCTCTATGACAGGGTCCCCATGGAGTTTTTAACTCTCAGACTTGTCCACACTGAGCCTCCAGCAATTTGGCAACCACAGTCCCCAGGGCGGTTGCAGCCCATGGGTAAGTGGGGATTCTCTGTATTCGCCTGTCAGTCTCTCCGACTTGGGGAGCAGCAATTTACCCTATGGTCTCATTTCTCTTACAGCTCTAAGAAGAGTTGTTGATTTCTCAACTCCTTCAGCTTTGTATTTGTTGTCAGGAGAGAGTGGCAACTTCCAAGCTTCTCAGATGCTGGAAACCAGAAATCTATTCTACACATTTTATCGGTGTTCATTTATCCTTTCAATGTTCCTTTGAGGAAAGGATGAAAATTATCTTTATTTTTCAGATGAGGAAACTGAGGCTTAAGAGAGCTAATTAGGTCACAGGAGCGCTAGCAAATGGCAGCAGTAGTACCCAGGCAGACTGGCTCTCGTGCCCAGCCTCTGTGTTATGCAGTACGACTGCCCACACAAATTCTAAAAGGTACCCCGTGATAAGTGCCATCGCGGGTTTACAAACACACAGGAAAGTAAGTGATGCAGAAACTCAAGGAAGTCTGTCTCTGCCCCGGCACCCAGCCCTCCGGAGGCATTCGTGGATGCCGCCCAGCCTGCTTTCCTGTAATGATTAGTGATTGGCTCTCTCAGCTCTATACTGAGGAAGTGCCATCGGCAGGGAAACTAAGAGTCCCTCTTCCCAGGAGCGGCCTCTTCACCCACCCTGCTTCTGGCTCTAGGCCACTCCTTCTCCCAACCTCGAGCAACCTCCACCGGCCTAGGAGCCAGCCCCCAACGGCTGGACCCTACCTGCCTAGGAGCCAGCCCCCAACAGCTGGACCCTACCTGCCTAGGAACCAGCCCCCAACAGCTGGATCCTACCGGCATGTCCTGCAGGCCGCTCAGTAGTAAGGGTTCCTCCTGCCATTCTGTCACTTCTCCTTCAAGCAACCTTCAAAGGCAGACATTATTTACCCACCTTGCACCAATGGGGAAATGGAGGCTTAGAGCGGGTTCTCTCCATTTTTTACTTTTCATCCTGGCTTTAACATACCTTTATAATGACCTACGGCACTTTTTTGCAATCACTTGATTATCTATCTGTGATTACCAGTCCACAGGTGAAAACAGGCAAATATGCATAAAAATGATTTATTGATATCACACTGTAATATATAATCTTCAGTGACATTACATGATAAGTTCGCGTCTGAATTCCTGCACAGTGTACCTTGTAGTGCTGTACAAAAGTGCGATGAAATTGGAATGTTAACACAGTGATTTCATTAATCCTGCCCGCTGCCTCAGGTGATCTGAGTCTCTGATTTTCACTGAACAAACCTGCTCCTTTAGCATGCTTCAGAAGATGTAATCAAGGGGGTTTAATCTGGAACAAAATAAAATAATACTACTTTGTATTCTGATGGTATGGACACTTTGTAGTAAATTAGCTTTCCATCTTGTAAAATAAAAAAAGTCTAAATATATGCAGACACATTAGGAAAATATTTTATACAAATATATTCACAGTATTAAAATTCCTTAAGTACATAGCATATAAGAGAGTGAAAAATAGACGGTTCCCTTTCCCGCTTTTCTTGTACTCTTTTCCCCAGAGGACAGCCAAGTTGTCAGGGACACCCAGTGTATCCTTCCCAATATTTCTGGGCCCTTGAGAGATGAGAGTCAGGTGCCTCCTACTGTTCCATCATGGGAATTACAAGTTTTTGTAAAATCATCTGATGGCCAGTGCTTCAGACTGAAGACACAGCCACTTAAAATGCCTGTGGGGGCTGAGGACATAACTCTACAGAAAGACTTTGATATTTTTGTGTACAACATTGGCAATGCAACTCACCTGATCCTGGAAGATGGGACTTCTCAGGGTGACCAAGCCATTAAACTCCATGGTCAAGATTTCACTGAATCACACGTGATTAATAAGCCCCTACTGTGATCAGATAATCTGTCTGGAAGTTTGTCATCGTGGGGAAACAGAGGTATGGGGCTGGATGTGGGAAGGGAGATGATAAAATGAGTAATCAAATAAATACAAAATACAGGCCAGGATGGGGTGTGTTGGGGCAGGACTGGGTAGGGCAGGCCTCTGGTAGCTGATATTTGGGTAGAAACCTAACAGGAGCTATGAGGGCACGCCACGTGAAGATCTAGAGGAGTGATTTCCAGGAACATGGGGCAAGGCCTGAGGTGGGGATTTCCCTGGTGTACATATGGAACATAAAGGAAGTGATGTTCCTGTAGTGGAGCAGGGAGGGTGAGAATGGTCAAAATGAAGACAGAGAGGTGATGGGAGGGGGTGCATAACCGATAGGCCCTTGTGGGCGACCACAAGGACATTAGCTTCTATTCTGTATGACATAGGGAGCCCAAGGGGAGTCTGAGGAGAGAGGTGACAGGATCTGATTTGTGTTTTAAAAGAAGCCCCCTGAATGAATCTTGGTACAGCTGCTACAGATGACAGTAGGGAGGAGGTTCCTTAAAAAACTAAAAATGGAGCCACCATATTACCCAGCAACTCCAGTTCTGGGTGTTTATCCAAAGAAAACTAAAACACTAACTAGGAAGGGTATGTGCACACATATGTTCACTGCAGTGTTATTTACAATCGCTAAGGTACGAAACAATCTAAGTATTTATGGGTGGGTAAATGGATAAGGAGTTGTGGTATGTATACATACAGGGTCTGGCTGAAGTAACACCTGCTTGAGTGTGGTTGGGAGGGTAATAATATGGGTGTAATAATTTATAGTTTTAATTTGAACATGTCATCTAAAATGTCATATGGCATGCTTGAGTGTGTGATATTGTTATGTTACAGAATTACATGCTTATGATTTTGTAATAAAAAAGGGGCATTATTTGTGTCAGACCCTGTATAGGTACAACAGAATATTATTCAGCCATAAAAAGAATGAAATCTTGCTATTTGAGACAACGTGGATGGACTTCAAGGGCATTATGCTAAGTGAAATAAATGAGATAGAAACACACATCATATGGTCTCTCTCGTATGTGGAATCTAAAACAAACTAACAAACGAAAACAAGGTCCTAGATGCAGAGAATAAATCGGTGACTGCCAGGGGCAGTGGGTGGTGAGTAGGAGAAACGGGTGAAGGGGTCCAAAAGATAAAAAAGAAATAAATCAAATTCAAATTAAAGAAAGAAACATCTGGTTCTGGCGGGGAGTCCATTGAGGAGGTAACCACCCAGGTTGAGGTGATGGTGACTAAGACCAGGATGGGAGCGACAGGTCAGGTGAGAAGCAGTGGAGAAAGGAGAGCCCACCAGACATCCTGGGAGACTGGATGTGGGATGGGAAGAAAGGAGTCACCCAACTGACGCCAACGTCTGCCAGCCTGAGCAATTGGGTGATTCCAGGTCTCACGGAACATAGCTCTTTGGTTCTTCCTCCACCACGTGAGCCCTGAGGGTTGTAAAGTGGGAGCTCATTATCGCCTCCTCCAGGCTCACTCTGGCCCCCATAGCCACCTCTCTGTGTCTGGTCCCCTAACTACTGTGCCAGGACCCTCGCCTAAGCCCAGGGAGCACCTTTGTTGGTGGAGGTCCCAGGGTTCTCAGAGCTCCACACCAGGCCTGCAAAGAAGGAGAAGGTTTCAGAGGGAAGGGGGGATTGAGGGCCAGCTGGGAGGCTAGAGCAATCAGAGAAGACTGTCTCAGGTGTGTCGGCCTTGAAGGATGTTAAGACATCCTCATTTTAGGGAAGGGGCCTTGGACCTTGGCAGGGGGAGACATGAGAAGGTAAGATCCGTTACTAAACCTGAGGGACATGGGTCTGGAGAGGCAGGTGGACAAGAACTGGGGGAAAGCCCAACACTGACTGACTGGAGTTAATTTCAAGATGGCACAATGGAACAGGAGAAGGGGTCCTGTGGCAGATTATATTTTCCAAAAATGGTCATAATAATAGTTCTGATTCCATGTGCTCCCCCAGACTTAATCAAAAGGCAGACTCTCATTTTCTCCCTTCTCAAACGTTGTCCTTTGAGACTACCTTCTTGAGCACAACGCAGCAGAGGTGACTCTGTGAGACCTCAGATAAATCATGAAAGACCATATGGCTTCTGCTTGCCTCACTGTCTCAGGACACTCACCTCGGACCCAGCGTCTATGTCGCGAGAAAGCCCAGACCATGTGGAAAGGTCTTGTGTAGGTGTGCCAGCCCAAAGTCCAGCTAAGATTCCTGCCACCAACCAGATTCAGCCGCCACCCATGGAAGCAAATGAGCTTCAGGTAGCTTCAGCCCCAGACACTGAGTTACATCAAGTCTTTAAGCGGAGGCCGCAGGCATCACGGAGCAGAGGCCAGCCATCCCACTACGCCCCGTCTGCAATCCTCACTCCTAGAAACAGTGACTGTAGTTTGTTATGAAACAACAGCAACAAGAATGAGCTCCAGCACATGTCAGTCTGGTGAATAATGTCCCAGGGTCATTAATTTCTCCCTATCATTTCCAGGGTTATCAATGTCTAAGTAGGCATTATACATAGGCATTAAAGCCAATTATAGCCTCTTATGTGAATATTATTTTATTATTGTTCCCCATTGTGCTTGGCTGGTGCCTATTTTGGGGGGAGGCAGACACCCCACCCAGGGCAGGGACAAGCCTCATAATTCTGTTTAAGAATTGGGTTTTCTCTTCATGATGCTCCCTCGTAGTCAATGATGCACCTGCTCACCTTGAGGGAAGAGAACTGGAGACTGCAGGTGACGCTGGAGGAAGGAATGTGACCTGAGGTAAGGGTAGCCATCTCTGACTACCAGGTTAGCCCTGTCCCAACAAAAACCTCTTTAACAATCCCTGCACCCACCCGTCATCTCTGCATTTATTCAGTCAATTGCAAAGATCTTGAACACCTACTATGTGTCAGGCTCTGCTCTGCACACACAAGAACACAGTGGTTCATAGCCTAGTGGAGTTTAAACCCTAAAGGGGAGCCAGACAGCAGCAGATAAACAAACAAAAAAAATACTGGCAGGTTGTGATAAGTGCAATGAAAGAAAGACTCGGGCGTTGTCCTGGGGAATAGTAGGCTACCTCTCCCTGTGGTCAGGGCTGACCTGTCTGAGGAGAGAGTTTTATCTGTCCCCTGAGACCTGAAGGAGCCAAGCATGATAAACCTGTTTGTGAGCAATGGAAATTGACTCTGGCTGGACCAAAAGAGGAAAAAGACTGAAACGACATCAGCAAACTCACAGATTAAGTAGAGAACTTGGAAGACCAGGCTCAGAAAGTGGGCAGGAACAAAGGGTGGCCATGCAGCCAGCATCACAGTCAAAATGGCATTGCAAAACCTTAGAGTTAGGTCACATCACTGCTCGACCTAAGAATAATATGACACTAGACTCTACTATGACCAACAAAACCATCACCATTGTCCCCCAGAATGGAGTGCCCATTGTCCCTGCTTCTTCTTGCCACCAGGTCCCAATTTCAAATTCTGGGCAATGGCGAAGACACAATGTAATATATAGATGATGTTATTATACAACTGTATTCCTGAAACCTGCATAATTTTATGAACCAATGTCACCCCCAGTAAATTCAATTTTAAAACATTTTTTCAAATGAAAAATAAAAGCTACTGCTTGAATCCACTGAAGTCTGGGGACTATGGTGGACGATGGGTAACAGACCGAAGAAAAAGATTCTGTAAGCCACCGAAATAGAGGGCTATTGTATTTGTGGCAAAACAGAGCTGCCTGTTGGAAAGTAAATAGACTTCCACTGACATTTCCAGATGTTTATTGTTCATCTCAACCACTGAAATATAAGCTTATTGAGGGTAGAGATCTTCTCTGGTTTTTTACTTCTATAGCCTCACCATCTAGAACATTGCCTAGAAACAAGTAAGTTGACAATAAATATGTTGGATGACCCCCCCCCCAAAAAAAAAAGAAAGAAAGAAAAAATCCAGGTGAGAGCATGTGCTTGGCTGAGCCTAAGTCATGTGACTATGCTCTTGCTGCAACAAAGTCTGGGAACGTTGGATAAGATTCCTGCATCTGCAGCAGCCCTCTTGAGACTATGAAACAGCCTGAAGAAGAAAAGCCATCAGCCAAAGACAGCAGAACAGGAAGCCTGGAAGAGCTGGGTCCTTGATGGCACTGCTGAACTGCTATGCCGGTCAAGAGACTGTCTAATTCTGGGCATTTTATTAAATAAATGATAAAGGCCTTTAGAATCGTAGCCACTACAGGCATACCTTGTCTGACGGTGCCCCACTTCACTGCCCTCCACAGATGTGCGGTTGGGTTTTGTTTTTTGTTTTGTTTTGTTTTGTTTTTCACAAACTGAAGGCAAGACCACCCACCAGCAAAAAGATTTCGACTTTATTGTGATACTCACTTTATTGCAGGGCTCTGGGACCGAACCCACAATATCACCAAGGTATGCCTGTAGTGTCACGGATTCCATTACTTGCAGCAAAAGCACCGTGAACTGTTACAGAGGGCCGGCAACATGCTCAAGTCGTTTTTATCTAAAGTGGCTCTGCTGCATGGGTGGAAGGGGAAGGGCAGTAAGGTTTCTCAAACTTTTCTGTAAATCAGGATCAACTGGGGATGCTTATGAAATGCAGATTCTCTAAACCCATCCACCAGAGATGCTGGCTCAGAACCAGCAGGCATATGCCTTTTCACAGCACCCAAGCTCATCTAGGCCCCCTACTGGGCGTTCGATTCTGCGGACACCCATGCCTGGTTTAGAGAACGAAACCCAAGTCGGCTTCCTTCCCCTGCTCTCCTCTCTGAGTCCCAGCTTCTCATCTGCAAAACTAAATGTCATCAAGAATGTCAAGCTGCTAACGGTACCTGGACACAGAACCAGTATAAATCGTTTATTTATGTATGTATTTATTTATTTATTAATGTCGCCTCTGATTGGGGCTTCTATCACCAACCACCAACTCCTGTGCAGTAAAGGGGAGAAATGACGGGCTATTCTGTGGAACACATAAACACCTCAGTAAAACTCAAAGGCAAGGGTCAGGTCATGACTAATCCAGAAAAGGTGTGTAAAAAAGGTGACTCCAAATCACTGTGGTGTCTGTTCTCTAGCCTCTAATTAAATGATATTATTTGGTGCACCAGACTGCCTGGGAGTCCCGGCTCTGTCTCTCAACTGACTGTAGGACTGGGCGAATCATTTCAACTCTCTGTGCCCTGGTTTCTTCATCTGTACAATGCAGGTAATAAGAGTGGCCGCCTCACGGAGTTGTGATGAGCAGCGAGTTCATCATGTCGAGCACTTAGAACAGTGCCTGGCAGAGAGGAGGGGTCCGGTAAAGGTCAGCTTTATTTACTGTTGCCGTGGTCAGTCCCTGCTCAAAGCGTCATCTTAGTCAAAGGGGTTCCCCACCTCAGCTCACTGTACCAGGATTTGAGAGTACCGGGGGGACACTGTCATTCTGCATGGAGGTCATTGGGAGGCCTTTGGAAAACATGAGATTTGGTTTCCCCTTTGGCCAGAGATGGTTCGCCGGGGCTGAGTCTGCAGCATCAGGGAGAGACCTAGGCTGAGGCTCAGCTCTGTCACGAGGGTGTTTGCCCAGAGTGGAGCAGAGGCCCACAGCTGTGGGGAATCACAGGGATAGACATTAAGAGGTGCGGCCTGGAAATTAAGGAAAGCCCCAAGGATGCCGAGGGCTGGGGACAGCGTGCCGCAATCTTAAAGATAACCAACAGAGACCTGCACCAGAACCAGTCTCCAGAATTTAGCAATTAGCAAATGCCAGATGCAGAAACCAGGTGATTTCTATGTGCACTTAAGACTGAGAACTGGCACCCTAGGGAGCACATTCAAAGACCCTGAGGAGCCCTGATAGGTGTGGCTCGGTGGGTTGAGTAACAGCCTGCTAACCGAAAGGTCACAGGTTCAATTCCCCGTCAGGACCCATTCCTGGGTTCCAAGCTGGGTCCCTGGTTGGGGGCGAGCGAGAAGCAACCTATTGATCTATCTATCACACATAGGGGTTTCTCTCCCTCTCTTTCTCCCTCCATTCTCTAAAAATAAATTAATTAAATCTTAAGAAAAAAGCCCCGCCGGAGCATGTTTTAACTGCATGTACTAACCCAGTAGGGAGGAGGAGGACTGGAGGAGGACATAGATGTGTACCAGACACTTCAAGTTCTCTTGGCCTCACCTGTCACCAACTTGTCCCAGTCACTACTGCACCCTGGAACTGACTCTGGCATCTGACAGCACTTTTCCCTTGTACCTCCACTTTAGGCTCATCCCTGGTCTTTGACTTTCCTTCTAAGGACCCCGCTCAGCATCCACTGAACTGTACACTTAAAAATAGTTAAAACGGTACATTTTATTTTACGGATAGTTTACCAAAAAATTTAAAAGTACGTAATCTTTAAAAGACAACAGCATAAAACAATCATTGCAAAACTATGTCGATGTGTTTATAACATATAAAGATGTCATTGATGTGACAGACAATAATTACACAAAGAATTGGGGAGGGGGGTAGAGCTACATAGGAGTAAAATTTCTAGATGCAATTCACATTAAGGTAGTATTAATTCAGACTAGATTGTTTCAAGTGAAAATGCTAATTGTAATCCCAGGGCAATCACTAAGAAAAAAACAACAAGAAAATTAAAAAGTTACACTAAAAAAATATCTATTTAACACAAAGCTAGTAATGGAGGAACAATGACATAAAACAGAAAACAAATAGCAAAACGGCCGATGTAAATCCTCTCTTAATGGTAATTACATTAAATTTAAATAGGTTAAACTATCCAATTAAAAGGCAGAGACTGGCAGAATGGATTATAAAAGAAATGACTAGACTATACACTGTCTACAAGAGACACACTTCAGATTCAAAGACACAAATATGTTGAAAGTAAAAGGATGGATAAATACTATGCAAACATTAACCGAAAGAGAGCTGAAGTGGCCATACTAATATCAGACAAAATAGACGTTAAGGTCAAAATTCTTACTAGACAAAAAATAATGAATGTCCCTTGGGCAGGATCTCCATAGACAAAGCCCAGAAATACATACATTTAACCTTCACTCCAGAAAGTTCTCCTGAACGCTAATGCTTAAGAAACTTTGGTAGACATAGTAGGGTCAGGAATGATTTAATTTGGCCCATACTTGATTTAAAAGTGTTTGAATTTATTGTAACACTTAAAAATGAAGAGATGACATAATATGCAAACTAGCTGCTTCTCGTATAAAGCCGAGCCACACTGGGTCTGATTTCTGCTTGATAAACACTGGCTCCACCTGAAACCAGCTGCCTTTGTAGAGGGCCTGTTGTCTAATTCTCCATAGTTCCCACCTGGAAGAGGAGGAGCCAGGAGCCGGGTTTACTACGCGTCCCCTTGTAGTAGGCACATGCTAGACCACGCCCCCTCTCAGCACAGCACGGGTAGCTAGAGACCCGTGCACCATTGCTGGGCTCCCACAGCAAGTATATGCCGTGACACGTCTCTGCTCTGCTTTCACATAAGCTTCAAACGGCTGCTCAGCCATGTGCAAGCGCATTACAGACGTGTGGGGGAGGAGACCACTCTGGGTAACCCACTACCGGAAGAGGCTGAAATCAGCCTTCCCATCTCTGGGACGGACAGTTCCAAGGCGTATCCATACAGCTCTTCAGAGAGCGCCCTGCAGGATTAAGCCCCCATTGCCCACAGTAATTGTCTCAGTCCATTCGGGCTGCTATAACAAAGTACCACAGACTGAGTGACTTGTAAACAACAGAAATTTATTTCTCACAGCTCTGGAGGTTGGAAGTCTGAGATCAGGGAGCGAGGATAATGAAGTTCTTGTAAGGGCTCCTTCCAGGTTGCAGGCTCCCAACTTGTTATTGTTATTGTCCTCACAGCACGGAAAGGGGGGGGGGAGATCCGTGGGGTCTCATGACAGGAGCACCTCCCAGAGGCCCCGCCTCCTAATACCACCACATCAGGAACTGAATTTCAACACATGAATTTTGGGTGGGACATAAACATTCAGTCCATAACAGTCACCCACGTATTAACACACTTTATTTACATTCCTCCCTCTGTGTCACACTTAACACTCCTTCACTTTGCCTCCTTGGACCGCCTCCCAAATCAGCTATTGGCACCCAAGCCTTTGCCTTTGGTTCTGCTTTCAGGGGGCTGCAAAGTAAGACATCCCTAACCACTGCTCTCAATGTGCCTGCCAGACGTGTGCCAGGACTGCCCCGAGTGGGTGACAACCGCAGCCCTCAGCACCTCTAGACCCCAGGCTTCTTGATGACTGTGGCTTTTCCCCCTCACCTCCCAGAAGCCACCTGGACTCAGGAAGAGGTAGCCGAAAGGAAAATATCAACACACTTGACTTTGTACAACATTTAAAATTCTTTACATAAAATTAGACCACAAACAGTCTGTGGTAACTGGAAGCAGGAGTTGAGCAGATTTGGGGAAGATGAGAAGATTGGTTTTGGACATGTGGTTTTTGTGCCTGAGTGATATCTGGGTGGAGTTTCCAGGAGACATTAGTTATCGGTTTCTGGAATTCGGGAGACAGAGATTTGAAGGACATCAAACTACAAGTGACACTTGAAATCATGCGCATGAATGACATCACTCAAGGTGAATGCTGGGAGCAGAAATAAAGGTTAAGAATCACTTTTATAACTTAACTTCTGAAGGATGAAGCTTTAGTGGTAGTGAAAGGAAGGCACTTCTATTTTAACTTTAGACATTTTTCTTCAGCTTTTCTGAGGTATAACTGACAAACAAAATTGCATGATATTTAAAATGTACGTGGTGACAATTTGATACATGGATACATTATGAAAGAATTCCCATCATCTACTTAATTAATGCACCCATCACCACACATATTTATCTTTTCTTTTCTTTTTCTTTTTTTTTTTTTTTTTGGTGAGAACAGTTAAGTTCTATTCTCTTAGCAATTTAAATTATGCAAGACAGTGTTTTCAACTGTAGTCACCATATTTTACATTAGATTCTCAGACCTCATTCATCTTGTATCTGAAAGTTTGTACCCTCTTACCAACCTCTCCCTGTCTTCCCCACTCCAGCCTCTGGCAACCACCATTCTACCTTCTGTTTCCATGTGTTTGACTTTTTAATACACCTTTGATTTATTGTTTTATACATATTTATCTGCAGTAGTTGAGAGTGAGAGAGCCAGAAACAGGACCATGGAGACCCCATGTTGTATCTGGAGGAGGGGGCCAACCCGCAGCACACGCCCCAGATCAATAGCAGGTCAGTTTCATCCGCTTGACTTTAACTATGCCAGGCCAGCCCAGCACCCCAGATACTGCATGCCATGAGGTTTGCTCAAGGAGACCGAGAGGGTTTATCTGTCCTCCATAGTCACCATCTGTCAAGTCCCCCTGGGCTGTTTCAGAAGGCAGCTCCTTGTGATAGGCACCAGTCTGCTCTCCTGCTCAGAGAGCCCCCTGTAAAACTCAGGATGAGACACCAGCTCCACCAAAGGCTTTGTCCATCAGGGAGAGAGCCCCCACCCATGGTGCTGCTGGGCAGCCCGGGCCAGGACACAGAGATGGGGGAGATCAGAGCAAAGTGGGAGTGAGGCGCACACAGCTCCCCATCCTGCCGCAACAGCACGGGCTCAGTCCTTGGCCAAAACACCTGTCCTCTGAGTCACAGTTTCCTCACCTATAAAATGGACATAATTACATTTCAGCCTCTTTGAACAAAATCACATGAGATGATTACATTTGGGTTTTTTTTTTTTTTTTTTTTGCAAAGTGTTATATGCTACACACACTGACAAGGGATCATTGTTGTTGCTCTGACGGTTGTCGCCAGGCATGGCCTGCTCCCCGCACAGGGATTCATGGAGTCTCAGAGAGGATGGCCCTGGAGGTCACCTACCCAAGAGTCCCAATCTTCTGTCAATTACGAACCATATTCACAATTTTCACCTTTTCCTGAGAAGGACTGTTTCTGCCATTTACTTAATATTTTCCTTTAAATCAGCAGCCCCTCCTTTTCAGCAGCATCCTAAGCAAGTTAAGAGCGTGATAGGAAGACCTTCCCCGCAGAGGAAGCTGGACCGGCTCCTGTCCGACACCAGACTTCGTTCTGCAGGGGACACCCTGTCACCGTCCTCGTGCCTCTCTTAAAAACACACAAAGAAGAAATAAAATTAAAATATACGTTTCCAAATCTACTCACAAAATGGTGAGACAAGAAAAAATGTTTTCTCTTTTATTTTATTTGTATTTTTTGTCAATGTTTTATTTACATGCCCATCAGGACTGTCCCTAGCATTTGGAGCAAGAATGGAAATGAAGGCCCATGAATTATGTATGTAAATATTTAAAAGTCAAAAATCAAGGTAATAGGCTGCTAAAAAATATATACATTTTCTGCCCTGGCTGGTGTGGCTCAGTGGACTGAGCTTCAGACTGTGAACCAGAGTCTCTGGTTCGATTCCCAGTCAGGGCACATGCCTGGGTCGTGGGCCAGGTCCCCAGTGGGGGGTGTACGAGAGGCAACCACACATTAATGTTTCTCTCCCTTTCTTTCTCCCTCCATTCTCCTCTATCTAAAAATAAATAAATAAAATCTTTGTAAAAAATGAACTAGAAATATTATTTAGCCTTAAAAAGGAAGGAAATTCTGACCCATGCTACAACATGGATGAGCCTTGAGAACATCATGCTAAGTGAAATAAGCCAGTCACAAAAAGACAAATACAGAACGATTCTACTTAGATGAGGTACTTAGACCAGTCAAATTCAGAGACAGTGTGGAATGATAGCTGCAGGGGCGGGGGATGGGGGGAGGGAGTGGGGGGCGGAGGCAATGGGGAGGGGCTACTTAATGGGCAGAGTTTCAGCTTTACAAGATGGAAAGCTGTGGAGCTGGATGGTGGGGACGGTTGCACAACAATGGCAACAGGTTCAACACCAGTGAGCTGTACACTTAGAAACGGTTAAGATGGTATTTTACCACAATTTTTATTTATTTTTTAAAACAATGACCTGGAAAACCAGGCATGAGTTTTTTATTAAATATATTGGGGTAACTTTGGTTAATAAATTATATAGGTTTCAAGTGCATACTTCTGTGTACGATACGACCCCTGGCCATAGATCAACTTCCTCTTCCTTCCCACCCAGGGTACCCGCCACCCTTTGGAGTGCAAAAGGACCCCCCGGGACTCCCAATCCGACCAAGGTGACCTGGGCTTGAGTTCCCTGCCCGTCCCCACTCAGTACAACTATAAACCGTAGGAGTGGCTCAAGAGACAACCGAAGGAGAATCTTCCAGAGGAAAGGGGGTCAGAGGAGGGTAAACTGCCTAGAGACCCCAGGATTAGAGGAACAGCACAACAGGAGGATGGCTCACGATCCCCGCCCAACAGAAGAAGGCACACAGAGGGCGGCCCGGGTGGGCTCGTCCCTCCCCAGATCAAGCGGGGAGCCATCCCAACACTACCAGGCAGATCCCAGCACTGACAAGGGGGACCGATCCAGATCCCCACCGAAAATAGGCAGCCAGGGAGGCACTCCCGTCTGCCCTCCAGGCAGGACACTTTCCTGCCCACCCAGAGACACCCAGCACTGGGTGGCCCTGGCTATGGGGACTCTGCCCAGATGGTTTCACTGGAGAATTCTACCAAACATCAAAGAAGAATTAACATGAATTTTGTGCTACCTCCTGCAGAAAATGCAGATCGGGGTGGGGGGGTCTTTCCTGATTATTTTTTTGTCCCGCCTTCATCTGGTTTTGGTGTCAGAGTAATACTGACCTCCCCATTGTTGTGTGCTGTTGTCTCAACAGTTCATTCCCTTTTATTGCTGCATAGAAGCCCAAGGTGTGGTTGCACAACAGGCTGTTAAGCAATTCACCCACTGAAGGACTAGCTGCTTTCAGGTTTGGAGTGTTACAAATAAAACTGCTGAGGACGTTCATGTACGCATTTTTGTATGAACACAGTTTTCATTTCTCTGGGATAAATGCCAGGGTATGGCTGCTGGGTCAAATGTGAATTGCATGTTTTGTTTTATAAGAAACTGTCAAACTCTTTCCAGAGTGACTGTACCATTTTACATCGCCTCCAGGACCGTATGAGTGATTCGGGTTCTCCACGTCCTCGCCGGCGTTTAGATCCAACTGTTGATTGATACACACAACACCTTGGATGAATCTCATGGGAGCTATGCTGTGTAGGAAAGGGGGGAAGTCAATCCCAACAGATTACATACTGTGTGATCTTATTAATATAACAACCTTGAGATGACAGAATTATAGAAATGGAGAACAGATTAGTGGCTGCCAGGGGTCAGAGATGGGAATCAGGGTGTGAGAGGGAGGAAGTTGTGATTATAAAGCAATCTTCTTATAATTGAGATCCTACAGTGATGGAGCTGCTCCATGTCTTTGCTGTGGTGGTGGAGTCACAAACTTACATGCAATAAAAACTTGCATAAAGTAAATATACACACACACCAATATGAGTAAAATGGGAAATAAGGTCCGTGGACTGGACCAATGTCAATATCTCGGTTGTGATATTGTACTATGGTTTCCTAAGGGTTGCCTTTAAGGGAAACGGAGTACCTGGGATCTCTCTGTGGTATGTCTCACGACTGTGTATGATTCTAGAATTATCTCAGAATTCAAAGTTTAATTTTAAAAGTCATCTCAGCCAACATGTTCCAGTGGTATCCTGGTCCATTTGTCAGATCTGGACACAACAGTGTCCAGTCCACCAACAAGAAGGCCAGTCTGGGGGCGGGACATGCTCAGGACTCAGATGCAGGCTTGGAGATTTTTGATCAGGGCTTCAGTGGTCCCAGAGCCTGGTCTAGATTAAATATCGGGTCACAGGCTCCGTGTGGTCATGGCCTCTTGACCCTACAGAATTCTCTGCCTGGCAGGAGGGACATGGTGCCTGACCCAAGCCCTAAGAAAAAATCAGATATCTCAACAAGGTTTGTATGAAAATCATCAGTTGCCCACTCCCCCTAATGCCTCCTCTCCAGTGGCAACCTCTTCCTCTTTTCGTGGTGGGCAGAATTCTAAGATGGCCGCTGTGATGCTTAATTTTATGTGTCGACTTGACTGAGCCACATAGTGCTCAGATATTTAGTTAAACATTATTCTGGGTGTTTCCCCAAAAGTCTTTTCGGATGAGATTAACATTTAAATTGGTAGACAGAGTAAAGCAGATTGCCCCACCCCAGTGTGGGTGGGCCTTAGCCAAGCAACCGAAGTCCTGAGCAGAGCCAAAGGGCTGACCCTCCTGGGGTCAGAGAGCACTCCTCCTGCCCGGTGCCCTTCAGGCTGGGACTTTGTTTTTTTCTGCCTTTGGACTCAAACTGAAACATGGGCTCTTCTTCGGACTCGACATTGCTGGCTTTCAGACTAGAACCGTATCATTGTCTTTCCTGGGTCGCAGGCCTTCGGAACTGAACTAGAATGACACTGCTGGGTCTCTGGGTCTCCAGGCTGCCGGTTCACTCTGTCGCTCTTGGGACTTGTCCGTCTGCATAGCCGCAGGAGCGAGTTCCTTATCACCATTCTCTTCCTATCTCCATCTGTCTATCTGTCTATCTATCTATCTTATTGGTTCTGTTTCTCTGGAGAGCCCTGACTAACACAGCCACTAAAGACACCTACCTTTATGAAAAGTCCCCTCTCCTTAGAGTGTGGAGAAAAACTATAAGTATATCATTTCCATGATGGTGTTCATTATAGGGCAAAAGGGAAATTACTTTGGGTGGGCCTGACCTAACCGGGTGAGTCTTTTGAAAGCAAAGAGCTTTTTTGCCTGGTTGCAGCAGAGGAAAGCAGAAAGACCTGCTCCGGCCAGCCTGGGAGAAGCAGACAGCCAGTTCGCAAACTGCCTTTGGGGCCACTTGGCAAGTGACTGTGAATGGCTTCTAGGAGCAGAGAGCAGCCCCCAGCTGACAGCTAGCAAGAAAACGAGGACCACAGTACCACGATTGCAGGGTGCAGGGCGCAGCTCGGAAGAGAGCCCTAACCTCCAGTGAGGGAGCAGCCCTGGCCGACAGCTTCGTCTTAGTCATGTGAGGCCCTCAGCAGAGAATCCAGTTAAACTAAGCCTGGGCCTGCAGAAGCTGTGAAATAATAAGGGGCAGGGTTTTGTTGTTGCTGCTGTTTTGGGTTGTTTTTTTTTCCAGAAACAGAGTTTTCTTTCACATACGCAAGGTCATAATTTTTGGATATTGCTCCCCGTGCTGGAGAATGTAGACTCGTCACATTCGCTTACTACTCAAGTTAAAGGAGCCCAGAACATTTTCAAAAGGCACTAATAACACACCTCACTTCCTCCATTCTTGAAAAGGAAGTGAGGTTCTCTAAAGGGAAGTGTACTACTCCATATTTTGGCATGGAATTAAATGGGAAAACAGAATGGAACAGCCAAAGAAGGAGGAAGAGGAAGAGGAAGGGAGGGAACAGGGAAGAGAAAGCGAACGGTGGGAGGGGAAGGAGAATGAAAATCATGTCATCGTCCTACCCCATGGTAGGTTCTCTTCCTCAGGTTAGTGGGCTGTCACACACACTAGCCCAGAACGATACCATACAATTAGATTTTATAGGGGCTTTTTAATTGAGGCAAAATTCACATAAAATTAACCACTTTAAAGTGAACATTTCAGTGGCATTTAGTACATTCACAATATCATACAATCACCACCTCTATATAATTTTAAAACATTTTCATCCCCAAACAAGAACCTCATACCCATTAAGCAGTCACTCCCCACTCCCCCGCCCTCCAGCCCTTGGCAACCATCTGTCAGCCTTCTGTCTCTCTGGTTACTTATTCTGCATATTTCACATGAAAGAAGCCATTACAGTATGTGACCTTTTGTGTCTA